>JAHZMV010002883.1:0-13078 GCA_027743765.1 Coecobrya sp. COE2 | reverse complement strand
ATTTGTGATTGTTACAAGGAAGAAAGGAATCTTCAGGTTTAGCGCAACGAACGCTGTTTGGTTGTTCTCCCCATTTAATCCTGTAAGAAGGGTGGCGATTGGAATCTTGACCCACAAACTCTATTCACTTGTCATCATGGCAACCATTCTGGCTAATTCGGTGGTGATGATTACACCTAGCAGTGCTCTTATAGACATGACAGAGTAAATGCCCGTAGTTTTATTATCTATTTATTACTTGTCGTTATGTTAATGTTCGTAATTTAAAGGTGTACTCTGTAGTATTCTCTCGTCCAGTAAAAATAGTATCATTTTTTATTATACATGAACAAACTTTATAAAGCTTGAAACCTAAACTAAATATCAATGTAATTGAAATTTATATTTTTTTATTTCCAGAATTGTGTTTACAACCATTTTCACATTGGAGATGGTGTTAGAGATAATTGCTCGTGGATTTATTCTGGAAAAGTTTACACACCATAGAGATCCGTGGAATTGGCTGAATCTCATAGTTAACTCGCTAAAGTGAGAAAATAAGTATTTTTATTGTTGTAAAATTTTTAATCTTTTCAAAACGAAATACTTTGCTCGTAGTGGCATAAAATAGTTTCAAAATGTTTTTAGTAAGTATTCGACACTTCTGATTGAATTAACTATGTATGTGTTAAGCCTTACTTTTTATTCTGTATGATTTCTGCAACTACTCAAACTGGATTACATAAAACCTTAAGTATAATCACGATTGGTTCCGACGTGGGAAACCTAAATTCACTACGGACATTTCGCGTACTTCAACCGTCGAAAACAATGGCAATTATTCCAGGTATTTTTTGTAGAAAAATAAACTTTATATTTTAATAATCGTAATCATTAATATACTATGAAATGCATTTTTAAATATACGTAGGACTAAAGATTATGGTTAGCGCTGTGATCGAGTCCGTGAAGAATCTACGAGATGTAACAATTTTGACATTGTTTGGATTGACTGTATTTGCATTGACGGGACTTCAATTGTACATGGGTGTATTGACACAAAAGTGCATCCAGAATTTTGAAGAAGATGGATCTGAAGGGGCAGATAGAGATATCAGTTGGGTAATTTGGAACTCTAATACGTCCCACTGGTATTATCCGGATGAATCTGATTCCCCGCTATGTGGAAATACTTCAGGAGCTGGCAGATGTCCAGCTAACTATACCTGTCTGCAAGGTTATGGCCGAACCCCAAATTACGGATACACATCTTTTGATTCGTTTCCAATGGCACTTTTGGCTGTTTTCCGATTAATCACGCAGGATTTCTGGGATGGCTTGTATCAACAGGTAGCAAAGAGTGAAATTCTGTATATTTTTTCCCAATTTTAATCCACATTTCCTGTTATATAAATTTTTTTATTGAATTATTATTGTTAGATTTTAAGGGCTGCTGGTCCATGGCATATGCTCTATTTTGTTGTAGTAATCTTTGTTGGATCGTATTATCTTTTCAACTTGATATTAGCTATTGTCGCAATGTCGTACAATAAGCTACAAAAGAAAGCTGAGCGTGATGAGATTGCTGCGGCTGCTGAATTGGAAGCTATGAAGGAAGAGACTCAATTTGCTACGAAAAATGCTCAACAAACTGCTACAGATTGTCAAAAATATCCTAGTAAATCGCAAACGCAAGCTTCTATCAGACGTGATGACATATGGAAAAGTGGCCATGGTGTATTTGATCCAGGAAAAGACTCATGTAAAAAACGTGACATGTCGTCATCGTTCGCAGGATCACATTTTAATATGGAGCATATTATGCGGAGAATGACAGTCGACGTTATTGTAAATCCGTTATATTTATTTTAGAGTATACAATTCAATGAAAGTTTTTATTACTTAAATTCTGATGTACAATTATATTTAATTTTTAGCCAAGTTTCAGCCTGAATGGATGTTCATACAATATTCGCCGTGTCTCATATCCTAATGAAAGGGATATCCCGACGGTTTTGTCAGCTTCAGTAGACCCCGAAGATCGTTTGAGAAATGTAGGTGATTCAACAATTTCTTCATAAAGGAGAGAGGGTAATTGTAGAGTTGGGCCATCGACTATTAAATGTTTTCGCCAGGTTAACACGGGTAATTCAAATAAGCGCATATTAAAATAATCTATGTCATTAATATTTATTGTGGCCGTTATCATTAACAATTTTCAGCAACAATGGGTTTACAAAAATATTCGTATCATTCATATACATCAACGGCTTCCCACACAGCTGATGACACTCGGACCGATGAAAGTGCACTTGAGTGTCCGATTACGAAAGTTAGTTACGTATACATTAAGAATAGTATCCGGAGAAGAGAATTTTGTATGAGTTAAATTTTGAAAAATAATATGAAGTGCTTTTGATAAATGCAAAGTTGTGACAACTGGTATGACTAGATTGATAAGAAATGCATTGCAGTGTGTTTCATGAATGAGAATTTTTTTAAAGGAACACTCTAGAAGTTTGGAGGATATAGAAGTGAACCCACCAGAGAAACAGAAGGGTTCTTACTCAAGTGATCACATACATCCCGCTAATACCGCCGTGGATATTAAAGGTTACACAATACTTATATGTAGCAATAAAATATTCAAATCTTAACTAAATAGGTCTGGAATCCAGACTCTGGATAATACTATACTGGAGTTCTATTGTTTTAGAGGTAGCAGTCGTAAATGAAATTATTGAGAGAGCATTACCACCCAATCATGTTAGGTCCGACAGAGTGGACCGTAACCCTGGTTTGGAAATAGAACCAGCAAACCCAATGGAAAGCATGAAACGGAAGTTGAATAAAGGATGCTTGGGCTGCATTGGTATTAATATTTTTAAAGTTATTATATAAATATAAATAAATTTGTTGACTACAGCTAAAATTATTGAACTTTTTCATTATATTCAAATAGATATCTTTTGTGTTTGGGACTGTGGGTCGCCGTGGCGTTTCGTGCAAAAATGTATTTCATTTGTAGTTTTTGATCCCTTCGCCGAATTATTCATTACATTAGTCATTGTTGTAAACATGATTTTTATTGCAATGGACCATTACGGACTCGAAGAAAAACCTATAATGGCCACAACTTTAAAATCAGGAAATACGGTACCCGATGCAATAATTTCGTTCATATAAATCTAAAAGTTCTTTTGCAATTAAGTAACAATTTCTGAAAATTAGCCGATGTTTTCATACAATCTTAGATATTTACAGCTACTTTTGCTGTCTGAGTGTGTCATGCAGGTGTTGGCTATGAGTCCAAAATTTTATTTTCAAGTTGGATGGAAAATATTTGACTTTGTGATTGTCGTGCTGTCACTCACAGAATTAATCTTTGAGTACGACAACCTACCTGGAATAAGTGTTTTTAGAAGTTTCCGCTTGGTAATATGTAATACAAACAGTGGACAATTTATAAACCCCTGAGAATGTGCAAAATATTTTGTAAGATTTCTTATTCCAGCTCCGTGTATTCAAACTAGGAAAATCATGGCCGACACTAAACCGCTTGATACATATCATGGGAAAAACTATGCGTGCCTTGGGGAACTTGATATTCATATTGGTTATTATCATATTCGTCTTTGCCGTACTAGGAACAGAACTATTTGGGCAAAGCTACCTTTGTAAGATAATTTATTCACGATAACAATTGCGTTTTTAGCTTTGGTTTTTTTAAACCTGTAAAACTGATTGGTTGGATATTCGTAGACAAAACACATCGATTTTCTGGAGGTGAATTACCCCGCTGGAATTTCACTGATTTCCGCCACTCTTTCATGACAATTTTCCGAGTTCTATGCGGAGAGTGGATCGAGTCAATGTGGGATTGCATGCTTGTCGGTGGTTACATCTGTGTACCCTTTTTTCTTGCCGTTGTGACAATTGGAAACTTGGTCGTCCTGAACCTGTTCCTGGCTTTATTGCTCAACAATTTCGATGCATCCAACTTATCGTCTGATCCGGATAGTGAGACCAACAAACTGGCAGAAGCTTTTACACGCATTGGAAAATTTATCAAATGGGCGAAATCAAAATTATGGCAATTTTCCTGCTGCACCGTGAACTCTCATATGCGAAGGACAAAGAATCAGATTGCCCCGCGACAAGGCAAGAACCTAACGAGTACTGATGATAAAACGGAGGAAGATTGCAACTGCAGTGCTGCTAAGACTGTTCCACGAAAACAAGATGCTGTCGAAGAAGATAATGATCGAATTGATACAGTACCAAAGAAAATATGCAGATCGATTACCCATGATCCTCGAAGGAGGCATCGGACTGTTGTAGGAGATAAAAATAGAAGCAACGACATAGAAGTGCTTAAAGACGAAGAACATGAAGAAATCGTGGAAATAGAACATTCTGTTAATCCCCATACTGAAGAGGAACACGAAAATCTTCCCGATTGCTTGTCACAAGGTTTTTACAATCGCTGTCCCTTATTTGCTAAGGATGACACAGCATTTTCTATCGCGTGTGCAAATATTCGGTTTCATAAGGTAAGTCACCCATCAATATTCACTTATTACCTTCAGTTATTACAGTTTAAATCCCGAATTTATTCCTTAGTGCATCGACCCAGAAGATCGAAGCCGAGTTGACTATCTAGAAATTGGAAATAAAGCTGAATGTCTAGCTAAAAACTATACATGGGAAAATTCAGCCATGAACTTTGATCACGTTGGTAACGCGTATTTATGTTTGTTTCAAGTGGCAACTTTCAAAGGCTGGATAGATATAATGAAAGATGCCATTGACTCACGAAAAATTGAAGAGCAGCCTTACAAAGAAGCTAGCTTTTCCATGTACACTTACTTTGTAATTTTCATCATCTTTGGATCATTTTTTACACTAAAAATGTTTATCGGTGTGATCATTGACAACTTTAACGAACAAAAGAAAAAATCTGCGGGGAGCACAGAAATGTTTATAACAGAAGACCAGAAACACTATTATGCTGCCATGAAGAAAATAGGAACTTTGAAGCCAATCAAAGCTATTCCAAGGCCGAAGGTAGATGATTGATGAATTATAAGTTTAAGAAAACCATGACCGTAGTCAAATGTAAGACGAAAAAAAATCTTTTGTTGTTTGCTTCAGTGGAAGCCCCAATCTATTGTGTTTGCTGTTGTGACAAATCGAAAATTTGAAATGGTCATCATTCTGTTAGTTGGCTTGAACATGCTGATGATGACTCTGGATCATTATGGAATACCTCAAGTAACACTCCAAAATATTCCCGTAGGCAATATTCATAGACTTACTTTTAAAAAATATCAGAAATTTATTTTTATAAAAAACTTATTTATTTATTTATAGTCAGGCGATAAATATTTAAGTATCGCCCAATGTATTTTCGTTTCGATTTTTGCCTGTGAATGCATTCTCAAAATATTGGCTTTGCGACACCACTACTTTAAGGAACCTTGGAATATATTTGACTTGATTGTCGTGTTGCTTTCTATAACTGGAATTATACTGAAAGATTTGTCTGAAACATATTATATTTCCCCAACTCTGCTTCGGGCGATACGAGTAGTAAGTACAGGTCAAGGCATGCGCCATGTCAAAGGAGCGAAGGGAATTCGATCCTTGTTGTTCTCATTGAGAAAGTCTCTTCCAGCTCTGCTAAACATCTGCCTCCTCCTGTTCCTGGTCATGTTCATCTTCTCCATTTTCGGGATGTCGTTCTTTATGAATATCAAGTTAAGAGGGGGCCTTGATGACTTGTACAACTTTCAAACGTTTGGTCAATCTATGATTTTGCTTTTCCAGATATCCACTGCAGCAGGTAAAAAACTAAATAGGTAATTAATGTACCGGAATTATTGAGTTTTACAACCGCAAGTGTTATCACACTGGGTTTTCAAAATGCAGGATGGAGTTCCGTCTTGGACGGCATAATTAATGAAAAAGATTGTGATGAGCCTGAAGCGGAGCACGACAAAGTAGGCAACTGTGGGAACGCTATTGTAGGAATCACATTTCTTTTGGCCTACCTATTTATCACCTACCTTGTTATCATAAATATGTATATTGCCGTTATTCTTGAGAATTATTCGGAAGCAAACGAGGAATTTCACGAAGGCCCAACTGATGACGATTATGATATGTACTACGAGATTTGGGCTCAATTTGATCCAGATGGGACTCAGTATATACGGTATGATCAGCTATCCGACTTTCTTGACGTGTTGGAGCCTCCGCTTCAAATGAAGAAGCCGAATAAATACAAGATGATTTCATTGGATATACCCATTTGCAAAGGTGAATCATAACTATAAATAGACAAGCTATATGCAAACAGAATAATAATTTTCTACCACCATATTTAAATACTATGTCTCAGGTGAAATGATGTACAGTGTGGACATTCTCAACTCACTGACAAAAGGTTTCTTTGCCCAAAAGGGAGTCAAAATCGATGAACCAATGGAGTTTAAGAAAGTTTATGTTGAAACAGATCGTGTCGCCTATGAACCCGTTAGCTCTACAATGCAGAAACAACGGGAAGAGTATTGTGCAAGGTTACTTCAACGTGCGTGGAGAAAACATACACATATTTGCAGTTGAAATCAGCCGGAGAATGGAGAGAAAACCGATGAAAACGCTGACGAAATAAACAATTTTACTGGTTTTACCTTATAATAATATTAATTGTTTGTAAACGTTATAGAGTGTGCAGCAAAACTAGTGCAGCCATTGTTCAAAATAAATTAAAATGAGCTGAGTGCGATCACTAATATACTTCATAGGATAATAATGTGGAATATTTATTCGGACTTTTTCTGCCTAAAACAAAGTGAAAGTGCATTATGTTAGTCGGTTATACTAGTTTCATCAATATTTAGAGTTTCATTCTCCAAACCAAGCAATAATGTTAAAAGCATGAGCATTTGTAAAATATTGTATCCTTGCATTTTTAAAATTTAAATTATTGTTTCCATCACTCAAATGAAATCAAATCCAATATGCTGATTACGATTTGAAAATATTCTAAAACTTAGGTGACCGGGATACCTACTTTACTACAACTACTTTATATTATATTATATTCCAAAAGTTTTGCTTAACAAATCTATTAAAATCTGATTTTGGTTTGGTTTCATGATATTATCAAAATTTCCATCTCCCAGGTTGGGAATATCTATATAGTTCTAGATTGAAATGTTTTCAAAAGGCAGCAAATGTGGAATAATTTGTTGTCTTTCATTTCAATAAATAAATAACATAAAATTCTGCACATAGTTTTACGTGACATCAAATAATTTTAATAGCTTCCATACATTTAAAATGCTTACGATGGTTGGATTTGTATGATTTGAAATACTCACCAGATACTAAATTCAAATTAAAAATAATAGCTTTTCGCAGTAAAACAGGAATATGTAATGTGTACGTATATAATTAAGTACAAATGCCATCGATTGCCCCTTGCTTATAAGTTTTTTAGGCATGTGGTTCTATAGCTCCTGTATTTTATATCCAACAAAAAAATCAATCGTTCATTTCCTTCTTGTGTTGTATTCTGCATAAGCTAATGGCTCCAGTTATCAAAAATAATCTATAATATTCCTGCGAGAACTTAACATTATACGTTGGCCACATCTATTTTAACAGGCTATAGTGTCAAGAGCCATTGTTCCTTAGCATTTAAAGTATTCTTTAACATTATTTGGATTTATAGTGGATTTTTAGGGTAGAATTTCTCAAACATCCATGAATTGGTGAGCAATATTACAATGTAAACATTAATGACACGTGAGAAACAAGATAAATTGTTCTGAATATTTTTTCGACATTATTTGTTTTCTGTAAACTTTAAATTTTATTGCAGGTTATCATCATAACACTCAAGCGAAATGCAATGGGCCATTCAAGATCGTGCATTATAACTATCCTACCTGCAAAAGAACAAGAATAACAAACAGTAAGCTTCCAGATTTAAATTCTATCTTGCCGATTAGATTAAGTTAATTAACTATATTCCCATTTCGTCGTTTACTGATCCCGTATAATTGGTCTGAAGGCTTTGAGAATACAACCAAATCTGGGATGAGAGCAACTGGAGGGACTTATGTAACTGTTGCTAATATATTATACATTATATCGTACATACCGTTAATAAGCATCGAGGCTTTTTCATTCCAAAATCAAAATTGCTTACCCCTCATTCTCCACGACTTCAGCAATGGCGATTCAAATTTATTTTTGTCTCCTAGCAACACTATTTCTCAAGGTTCTTTTATTGTGCCTAATACCTTTTGAAATATCCGTTCTTGAATCCTTCAACGAAAATTCAACTGAAGATGACATTGAAGATAATGATGGACATCCCATGTTTCGGAGTATTCGCTATTCGGATCAGTTCCTCAACATTTTAATTTTCACAGACTCACCCATGAGCTTGGTAGAGGCAGTAAAAGGGTCTAATTATGGCGCATTCATGCAAGCAAATTACTTTGTTGCTGTGGGTGAACTGACCTTACATGATCCAATTATTAGATTTTTCGCTTATTATTTCAACGGAGACTATAGATTTAAACTTTCACGCACCTCTATATTTCTTTATCAATCCACCATACGGCAAACAAATAGACAAAATTGTTGTTCACTGCTACTTCTGTCCTGACCGCCGACTCAGAATCAAGGATATAATGAGCTCTGAGTTTAAACAGACTTGGATACAATACAATTACAATGGACACAAACAAAAGGTAACTCCTAATAAACACATGTTCGAGCTGTATCCAGTTTTTCTTAGGTATGGCGACGGTTGCTTCCGTGGTTACAACAAGTTTAACCTTCTTGACTTCAACAAGTTATTTTTTGATTGCCGCCCGAATGAACACATGTATATAGTAGAAATGTTTACCCATTTTAATATCACAATACATGATTCCCTATTATTGAAAAACCAAAGTACCAAATTTGGTAACTATGGTTTCGAAAAATCATCAATTTCACGAATCAAATACGGTTCAGTTTTCTTGATAGACAGACCTTCAAAACTCCTTGTGTGCGATTTAATTTCACACTTTACCGAGTTTGATTTATCTGTAATCACTATTGTCGATACCCAAACTTGGTTGGCACTTGCAAGTGTCTTTGTGGCATTTCTGGTAGTTTTCAGAAGTGCAAAGCGTGCTCTAGACATGTTCTGGCCTTTGATTGGCATGTCAAGTTGGTATTCAAGTTCAAACACTCGAAAACTTATCATTTTTCACTTACGTTTCTCGTCACTTCTCTCATTGACATATCAAGCTTACTATTCAGCAGAAGCAATGAAAGTTAAAAAATTGCCAAATTAATTATCCTACTACTTTGATAATGGGTACCGCGTTTGGTTAACTCTGTTAGACTTTAGGAACGTTCGACATGGTTGTATAGTTTTTTCCTTCCCGGTGGAAGCTGGGATGGAGAACCTGTCGAACAAATAAGACGGGTAACAAATGGCAAAATGATTAGAGATATTTTCTATACAAGAGCAGACCGTCAACAAACTTTGAAAACTTTCTTTACGAGGATGGTTAAGGAGAAAACGCTTATGTATTATAACATTTGGTATTACAAACATGGTTTGGGTTATGCCATGGTTTATGGTTATGACAAGTATATGTGTACTTGGATAGATTACAAAGATTTAGTTGGGATAGCCAGGATGAGCAGTGTAAGCTTTAAAGGTTATATTTCCCCATTTGCAAAACAGGGAATTATTAGACTCATTCAGATTGGTCTGCTTGTTCACGGAGAAAGGATGGAGTTTCGGCCAGCATTTATTAAGAATTTTCGTAGTTTAAAAGTGCGGACGGCAGACTCGTTCAGTCTTCCGGTTCCACTTCCCCTGAACAGTGTGTTGGGGGTGCTGTGTGGTGCTCTTGTTTTTGGGGTTGGCGGAATTGTTGCCATTGCCACGTTTATACATAGATACTTGCTCGATAGCGTGTATTGGTTGGGTCGATTTAGGATGGGGTTTGTAGATGTTGGACAGATTATTTGGTTGCAGTTTAAGTTGATACAAATTCATTTAAATAGAACATGTTTTGCTGTCTGTTACAAAACCTTAATGTCCATTGCATCAAAGCATATTGCACAGCGAGTTAACTGAAATTCAAAGAAGAGATTAAAACTTAATTTAGAGCATGATACTAGTAATATCCATACGGTTGCAAAATTATTATTTATGTAGGCTTATTTCACACCACCCCTAAGCTATGATTGATGCGGTTTCTTATGTTGTCAAATTATTGTGACTTTCATAAGTTTTGTTTACCGATGAGAAGAATGGCAAAAAATAACATCATTTAAAATCGTTTCAATTAGACCCATACATTTATTCTACCCTTGCTATTTTGAAACCGTTTATGAAAATAAATCTTGGCATTTGCTGCTACATTATAATTTGTAAAGGATAACTACGGCGAATATATGCACAAGAAAAATTAAACGAGGAGTTATACAACTGCACGTGCCATCGATCGGTCGAAGGTGTTGGATGCACACATACGTATATTTTTCATGGATAATCTTATATATGGAGTTGTGGATTTCTACATACGACAAAGATAATCAATTTTTCATTTCCCGTTGTATCCTACTTGACCATTAGGTAACCAAGCAAGCTTTCAAAAATAATCTATACCCGATTTCCTGCCAAGAACTAACACACTAACGTATCCACATTATTCTGTCTTAACAGCCAGCACGGGCTGATTCCAATAGCCACCATTTTCTGAAATATTCCAATCATTTCGATATCTAGATAAGTTCCCATGTCATATATTCAGATATCCATGATTTTGTGAATTTAACACGAAAGTAAATTCCATTTGCTGGATAGAAGTCATGCAATCACATCTTGACAATTTCTATAATTTCAGCATATACCGTTTCTAATCCCTAAAAAACTTTAATTTTCTCTCCATTTTGAAAATTTTCCACTCGGTTTAAGTATACGTATTTTAAAATGCTTATGATTTTATTAAATTTTAATAATGATCAAAATCTGCTTTTGGAAGAAATGGGGAAATGCCTTAACTTCTACTGCTGATTACCTATATACATTACGCAAGGAAAACTGATACTATATTGTTACTAAGCTGCAATGCTATGTATCAATGATATTAAAGTACGGGGATTCAAGTATATAGATGATATGAGATTACGGATAAACAAAATCTTTTTGGTTTCTTTATAGTTTGGTTCGTTGGAATTTAGAATTATGTGTTCAGGTTGTTGATAATACAGTGATCTACAATGTGTAGTGAACTATTAAATAGAAACTTTAACAGTATATTTGTTCTTTTGCTGGACCTGGCTGACACGGTGAAGCGTTCAATAATATTCCGTCACACTTGTTACACGATATATTCTCAACTATGACAGGTGACACATATAAAACACCAACTCTATGTGCATATTATAAATGGAATCAGCGACACTTCAAGAAGTTACATGCTTTATATTTCCAATAAGGTAACACTAGACGACTCAGTTCCATATAATTTCAGATAGACATACCTTATTAGTGTAAACATTTGTATGGGTTGGAATATGCATTGCAATTTTATTGTACCCTTAGAAATGTATGAAAAACTGTTAGCTACATCAAATAGTTTACTTATTATGCAATGGTGCAAAATATTTCTTTCTCATACGACCTAATTATAAGAAACCAGTTCATATGAAGCGAGTTTAAAATTGGTTAATTTTGTCATATCTCAATTGAGAGCAACAGCATTTTCAATTGGAGACTCTTCTGAATAAACCGACTTTTTTTTGTAAAAATATGTTCCATGTGTATCATGATGAAGGAATGAATACTGAGATGAAACACATATCACGTATAGTTAGTACATTGTATATTTTAAAATGCTGTTTTATTAAAACAATTGTTTACTTCTGGCAATTCGACGGACACCATATGTCGTTATTGGCGCAAGTATTTAACTTTAAAAAAAATATTTGTCTTATTATTTGCAACCAGAAACATAATAAATTACAATCATTCCTAAAATCGATGAATACAAGAATATTAAGGCCCTAAATATTATTAGCACACTATTATTGGTTTAAAAAGACAAAATTATGGAAGAATAATTTCAGAATGACATGACTGAAGGTTGACCTTGAAATTGAGTTATTATATGTCATAAGTAAAACAAATAATGTTTACCAAGTATAATAAACTCGTCCCAAATATTTGAGGAGACCACATTTGAAATTTGTACTAAGCACTGTAATAATTCAACAGTAGTAACTGCAAACGTTATTTAAAAATTCAATCTAACTCTGCATGTCATGGTCATGCGAAATCAATGAATAAGAAATGCACAACAGACAGAGCTACAAGCATATCATTTTAACAAAGAAATGTTTGTTATCGGGAAACAGAACGCATACATACTGATTTTCAGCAAGCTTATACGTTCACGTACAGAGTTTGTATGCATATTCTCTATTCATTTCTTACCAAGTTATACTTCCAGGATTGACTTGGGTTGCCGGTTGGATCGTCAACCTGCATCAGTTGCTATGTCTATTATGTCTCTATGAACATGCTTCTTGAAGGAGATGTATAGTTTGGATTTTAGAAAGTGGGGTAGACGTCTATGTACAGCAGGATCAACAGATGATTTTTTATTATTGTCTTGAGCAGCAGTAGACCAGCAACAGAAATTTTACGAAATGAATAAAATTAAAAGATCTTTTTTTTTTAAATTTTATTAAATAGTGTTCAGCTCAATAACTAAACTTTAATCAAGTTTATTCCGTAATTCGTAATATGGTAGTGCACAAATAATTTTTTAAAACCAAAACTAGAATCTAAAACCTTCCTTTGTGACTTTCTTAAAAGCTGGAGAGTAAATATTATTCATATTACTAATAATTTTGTAAAATCTTGAAAGTTACAAATCATGGCAACCAAAGATATTCTTGAAGAAATGAAATGCCCAGTTTGTTTTGAAATTCCGGAAGACAAAATATTTCTCTGTATAAACGGGCACCTAATATGTGAAACGTGCTCAAATGGAGTAACAACTTG
>JAHZMV010002882.1:0-10304 GCA_027743765.1 Coecobrya sp. COE2 | reverse complement strand
GATAAAAGCAGCTCTAAACACATCATGTCATAAACGAATCGTTGTGCTTACCAGCTTGCGTATTTACAATTAAACCAAAACTCATTCCTCTTTGGTGACTTTGAATTGTTCCTCCTTTTCACCTGAAGAATATCGTCAAACTTGAAGAAGAATATATTTGGTTTGCTATTCACAATGTTATTAACCAGCATCAGACTTGGAAATTTTCACATTACACATGTGTGCAAAATGTTTCTGGACTTTCCTGCCTGTTTACCCCTACCAAAAGCAAGAAACGGATAGTGGGTTGCGTGCATAATATGAGTAGACCTCTTTTCCTTTGGCTTATGCTGTAATCCTAGAATTCTCTAAACTTTACTCTTCCTTTTGCAAGAAGTTGGTTTCTAAACATTAAGAAATGTCATCACCGCCGACTTCAAGGAAAGATGCCATTACCCATTCACGACGATGATCACAGCCGAGTTGTTTCAATTGTAAAGGAATTTCACGTTATGGGGTAGAAAAGAAGTAGTGCTCTTGAGTAAATCGAGTCTATAATAAAAGAAAGTACCATGTTCCGTACGTTTATATCTCTGCAGTCAGTGGAGTTGATGGTCCTCTTTTGCTTGGTTGGTGAGTAGATTGAGGAGATGATAGTGGTGGCAGTGGTATTCTTCTGAAAGGAGGAAATAAGACAGTTGCGTGAAGGAGCTCCATCATTTATAGAAAAGCCACAATCTCTTATCCTTCTTAGAAAGGAGTTCATGTCAGAAGAACAGAATGGAAAATGGGAAGAAGGGAGATGAGAGACAAGAAAAGAAAATGGAAAGTTGAATACGCAATATTTATGCACGGACTATGTGTACCGTGTCATCACTGTAATAGGTTAGTTATACTATTTATACCACTGCCAAGTTAGTTTGCCTGAGGAGTATTGCTATTGATGCAATTGCTCTCACATGGCTTGCTGCATACACCACGATCAACAAGAATATAAAATGAGAAGGGAAGGGAATGAGAACATTTAACTGAAATCACAACTGAAACATATTATTCTTCTAAAAGAAATTCTTCCATTCACTGACTCCATATGTATGTATTATGTACAATAGTAAAACTCCATTGCTGGCAGGACATCTCCATTCCTGGTTTTATGTAGATTGAACAGGAGAGTCAGACCAAAGATACACAGATAGAACGTACTATGTATGTTGTTAGTAATGGGAAAAGCGACGGTTTCTTGCAGGCGTTTGAGTAACAGACTGAATGCAAGCCTTTGAACACTATGTTGTAAGTGAATGCGCTTCACATTCCCGTACAAAATGATCCTGTAGTAAGACTATAGGAAAGGGAAATGACGGTAGTAATAATACTGCAGGCAGTCAGACAGGCAAGACAGGAGGGGCAGGCAGTACAAGTCAGCCAGAGTTTTTACAAATGTTTTAACTCTCTTCCGACAGAGAAGAAATCTCTTTTCACATTTTTCCACTAACATTCAGACAATCTCAGAGCGTTTAAGAGGCACATCAAAAAAAAGTATAAGGACAATGTGGTAAATGTAGCTAGTTGGATTTTTCTAATGTTAATATTGTCGAGCTAGATAACGTAGAGAGAAAAGAAGGTTGATACTGGCTGATGATGACGATGATGATGCCGTAGATGATAATGATGGTAGCAAAAAATACTGGGTACAGAACTCTAGAATTGGAGTTGATGTGTGTTTGTGTAAAACAGAGTGTAAGTCCCAAAGGCAATAAGGTAGGAGGTTACACAACTGAAAAGATGGTAAAGTAGTAGTTACATGTTACTACCCGGAGTAATGTATGGTGGCAGACGCAGGCACTGAACAAAAGCCATTCTGACAGTTGAGTCAGATGAACGTAAATAATGTGAGTTGAGCTCATCACATCACACATGCATGCATGCAGGCCTCAAGTGATAAAGACCGGAGATGAAGATGCCTGTTCTTCTTGCATAATATTTCATATGTTACGCATATTTTATTATTATTACATCTATAAAGGTAGGTAAATAGGAGTATACACCACATTATCATCATTTCATCCCTTCTCCCTCAGCAAAAGCCGGTGTGAGCCAGGAGACTCCTCTTTCGCTCTTGCGTTTCATCTCCATCAAGAATGTTACATTTGCATTATTATTACTTCACGGTGAATATTGTGTTTGAGTTTGATGGAATGGAATATGAGGCTTTTTATGAGAGCAGCAGTAGGAAGTAGACAAGGAATGAGGATGGTGGTGATGTTGATGCTCGTAATCATCATCTCCTTCAAATATCTACGACCATTGCGCCACTGCTATTGTGCTATTATATTACATTGGTGTTGGTGTTACGTAGGATGAAAGGAAAAGAAGTCGATTGTATAATGAGATGGGAGGTGACTGGAAATAAAGCAAGTTTTTGAACTTATCATAAGAACAGCAACGGCAGCGCACAGAGAAACACGCCAAAAAGAAAACGCTCTAATGCTTCATCTGTCAGCGACAGCTCACTGAATGAACACCGTCGTTTTGTGTGTGTGGAACTCATCTATCGAAAACATTTACATATGTACATTCATAATGGCTTGCTTGCTGGTTGAACGTAAAGCAATAAGCTTACTGCTTCTTAAAGTTGGAGCAAGCGGCTTCTGTTTGAAATCTTAGATATTATGTATGTGTAACATCATGCAAGCTATAATGCTTTATTATATACACTAATGCATGTATATTACCAGTCACTGCCAACTTGAAAACTGTCAGTTTGCAATGTTGTTTTACGCCGTTGTTTTCTTAATATGCAAATGAAACGGCGGCACCGTCGGCCTTCTTTTGATGAAAGTATGCATTACTGCACATTTGGAAGAATGTATAAAAGGTATCCCATAATATGCAAACATTTTATTGCGCACTTATTACTTAGTATACGTGTTCATAAGAAATGGCAGAGAATGATAACTTGTTAAGAAGGAACTCCTTAAGTCTCTACTTTGGTTTGTAGCAACAACTTCCCATGAGAATTATGAGAATGCTATTTTGCGAAAATAGTAAGCAGCATCAGTAACTATTGTGTACATATCGTATGCATGGTGTCGGGTTCCACAACTCGTAATCCCCTTGTTAAATAATACACGGGCAAGAAAACGCGATCACATATCCAACCAACAAAACAAAACCATCATAATTGTAGAGCTTGCTGATCTAAGCTGAAAAGGATTATGCCTTGCGCTTTTTACTGCTGCTGCTGCATGGGAATGGGAGTGTAGGAGGAACAACATAAATGAATCACTGTAAAGAACAGAGAGAGATAAAGAACATCAGCGTTGGTGGTTGCCTGTGGTCTTCTGCTTATGCAGAGTTTCTCTTTTACTTTTGGGTGAAAAAGAGGGATGGAAACCGTGGTGTGGCAGTGGTGGTATGAGTTTGTGCGTATGCGGGTGGTAGTGGTGAAGATGATCATGAAGGCTTTATATTTGGTGAATTTGGTGAGTCCTAAGATTTTATGAAAATTGAGAGAGAAAAGGTTTCAAAAAAGTTTTTGTTCTCTCTTCCACTGTTTCTCTGTGCTCTTCCTTATTGAGACGAGCATGGAGAAGGAAGTTATATGCTAATCATCTGTTGTAGTTTCAAAAGAGGAAAGATGAGGTGGTGGCGTGTTCTTTTGGGAACTTTGTTATATAGTTATATTCAATATGAATCTGAGTATAAAATCTATGTGAATATAATATAGGCTTAACATACAACATATAGCAACAATATATCTGTGCATAGTAGTTATCGTATCGCACAATCATCATCATCATGATCGCTGACATCGTTGGCGGCGGCAGTCAGAGTACGTTGGAACGGTTAAGCGGGGCTAGGAGATGCGAGAAGAGAAATAATATTGATGCTGCTGCTGATGATGACGGTGACTACCACTACAACGACGGCGATGGTGTATGGGGTGCACATTAAGAGAGAGAGAAAGAGAGGGAATGTGGTAGGAGGAAACCTTGTGATGGATGACTGGTTTATCTCATCTGTTTCTTTTGGTTCTCTCATCAGAGAGACAGGCAGGCAAAAGCGAGCACTCATACAAAAAACTGGAAGTTACACACACGCATTTCAACATTCTACATACCTTTATGATGCATGTTTGCATGCATAATGTATATTGCTTACAACAGGGAAAATGAGACGAGTGAGAGGAGAGGAGTAGATGGAATACGACGAAAAATAATGTTGATGATGATGACGGTAGTGTGTGGTGTGGTGGTGGCAGTGAGAAATAAGACTAACAATAGAACGAGTGTGGTCTTGCTTGAGCAAGAGTTTTAGTAGATTCTCTTTTGAAAGTTCCAGTTCCACCACACGAACCATATAAAAGCCAAGCAGTTATAATACGGCGAAGTAACTAGAGTACCACACGAGTATAATATTCTGTTCTCAGAGTGAAAAACGTAATGGGAGAGCAGAGCACAATGTATAGTATAATGTAATATAATCATATAATATCACTATAATCTTTTCCTCTGGACGTGTAGTTTGTGTGTCTGTGCGGTATGGATAAAAAGGGAAGCCAAAAACACGAACAGACACTGAAAGGCATAATAATATACATTCTTATAACAGAGAGAACATTAGCAGGGCGTTTGCTTTCCTCATCTCATCTCTCTCGCTCTCTCACTCACTCAGTTTTGAAGATGCATCATTGTACACAAAAAAAACTTCCATTTTATCTCTGACTAGCTCCTACTCTCTGGTTGTTCGGGACGGTGAGAGTTTAGCTACTTGGTAAATGCTTGATTGGTGGTGGATGTGAAAAGATGAGGGCTTGTTAAATGCTCGGTAGTTAAGTTAATGAAGGTTATGATTACGGATGTGAAAAGGTAATGAAGGTAAAAGGTACTTGGTCAAATGGATAAAATGAGAATCAAAAACACTAAAAGTTCCCAAAAATAAAATGGCAAATGATCTCCAGCGTGGTTGCTACTTAAAATATAAGGTGAATTTATTCTGAAGGAATGTGGGAAGGTTCACCTAGTCAAAATGGCAGAGTGCATGGCAGCCATCAAAATTGTACTGGAGATAAGAAGATAGAGTGCGCTGCCTCTTTTATACATGAGAGCAGGAGCACATAAATACACAAAGTAAATATAAAGTAGCACATCATAATGGAAAATTACAAGACTACGAAAAACTACAATAACTCAGTGACCGTTCATTGCCCTGAGATTAGCATAATACAAAAGGTAGGACAAACAAATGAATGGAATCTTTAGCTTAACAAAAATAACAAAAATCTTAATATTTGGAAACAGGCTTTACATAAACACAACTTCAGTTGGAAACACACACTCACTCTTATTATTATTAAGGTGCATTATTTGACCATTCTCACGTGTGCGTATTGCTATTGCTTTATAATCAAATTCTCTTTTTTATTCCATTTTTCACATTCTCATTCAATCCAGTTATATTCCACTGCGCATTCTACCACGTACACTATGCTACTTTCTCAAGTTAAGCTTTAAAAAATGATTACCTCTTTTTGTTGAGAATAGAGTACATTCCATCCAACCAAATACAAGTGAGCTCTTGTTCAGATAATAAAACCAGTAGCTTTGCACACAAGGCATACACGCATCGCATCAGCACCAACAACGACATGAGGACGGGATGCTATTATACTCCCATATACTATCATCATTCTCACCTTGTGAAATCATTAAATAAAAAGAAAACCATGTGGGTTTGAAGCTTTCAATAGGTGCTTCCAAACAAGCTGTTTCAGACAAAAATATATTATTACGTAGTCTTGTGATACCTTTTGCCTCATATCATAACATCATTCCTTATGCTTATTACCCCGCTGCTGCGAGTTAGCGAACCCTTCCAGTGAGTTGCGCTTCTCCGTTTTCTTTATTACTCTGAGAGACGAGCAGGGGAAGAAACGAAATCGAAAAGAGATATTCTCAGATTATTATCCTGAATAAAAAGAACATTGCTTACCAATAACGTACGCACACATGCACATTTTGTATGATGGTGTTGATACTCTGAAAGGAATCCTTTCTGTCCACACACACATATAGTTATGCCTGCATCCATTTACACTTTTTATATTAAGCACACAACGCCAGGGAAATAGGCAAAGTTGGTATATGGATGCTGTATTCAAACATTACCGTGTATGAAGACCCGTGAATTCATTGCCTGTATTCCTTGTACTGCTCGTTCATGAAGAGTCCCCGTATCATCATCAACAACACCATCCCCATCACTGCTGTCCTCTTGGCAGAAAAAAGAACGGCTTGAGAATGCGAGGAACCCATCTGGCAATATATTTATGTTTATGGACTACATTGTTATTTTCACCCCTCGTCCATTTATTTCACTCTGGCTCATGGGAACGTTCCAAGTCAGTGACGTGTGTTATTTCACAAAAATTGTTCCTTTTGTTACAGACGAGCCCAGCAAAAACACATCTTTTTGAATGCATGAAATGCTCCTTTATACTCGGTTATGGTTAGATGAATGAAATAATAAATGATTGAAAGGTACACCGCTAATGATTTGAGCGGAAAGAGGGAGTCTCTCTTTCTTTCACACACACACAAATACAATCAGAAAAAAACGAAACGGAGCATTCAAAAAACTAACAATGATTATGAATACTGCACACACACTGTGAATGTAAAAGAAAGAAACTGGAATAATAATAGAGGAAAACACATAATCCAAACATGCGTCTTGGAGCGTGAGTTGAGGTAAATTACATTCAGTCTGGTCGATGACTATAGGTGAAACCTGTTAAAATATATAAATTTAACGCGTTCGTGACAAAAGGAAAGGAAACAATAAACTATGTGCGTGTATTATCTATGCATATGTTTGCAGTATCTATTTTGGTTGTTAGACTGTTGCATTTACTGCCAACGATTCTCTTTTTATGCCGAGGAAAGTTTATAGGTTTACACTTTTGACCATCCCAACGTTCTCGCGAGGGAGTTACACTGAGCGCAATAAGAAGAAGAAAAACAACGAAATTATGATGACGACGACCGAAAGCATACACATTTGGGCACATTACATAGCAAGTGAAGGTGCCGTACAGAAGTCGTCTTCTATACTGCTAGTTTTCTGACGTGCTTTCTCCACCAGAAAAGTTTCCGGATTTTCCCCCACAAAATTATAATCATTACATTTATTCCATCTCCACGCACCAAATACCAAAGGCGAATGAGAATGCACCATGTCGCGGTGCTGGAATAAATGCACAGGACAGCAGCAGTTAAGTACGGTCTCTAAAGAGGTTCTATCGNGTTTTCTGACGTGCTTTCTCCACCAGAAAAGTTTCCGGATTTTCCCCCACAAAATTATAATCATTACATTTATTCCATCTCCACGCACCAAATACCAAAGGCGAATGAGAATGCACCATGTCGCGGTGCTGGAATAAATGCACAGGACAGCAGCAGTTAAGTACGGTCTCTAAAGAGGTTCTATCGTGAGTAAAATAAGGTGAGGGGATTCCTTTCTAGTTTTCTCTTTTGCTTCCCACATTGATCTTTTCGATTTTAGTGAACTAACACGCAAAGCAATTCAAGTAGCAAGTGTGCGGCAACTGCTTTGGTAGATGCAGCCAGCAACACACTACCTACTTTTGATGCAGTTGCAACAGCGATGATGCACATGGTTGCACAAAACTAGCAAACAACCTTATTTCAAATCCATCCTATATCCACCTCCACAATCAGCTTTACCAAACTTGTTTTTGTGTACTTTAAAGGAGGAGAGGTAAATAGTGAGCATGTAGTTGTTTCTTATTTCATTACGTGCTCCAGGCTGCACATTATCGATAAAGCTGTACAGCACAACGACGCTCAATTCGACAACACCGGGTGGGACCAGTCCATGCCAGCAGAAAAAGAAATTTTTCTGTCGGGAAGAGGTCGTCTGCTTCAAACAGAATGAGAAACCAACATGGGTGGTTGCGGTACTAAACACGTGAGACAGGGGAGCTTCCTCAAATAAAGTCTAAATTGGAAGCAAGAAGCAATAATAGTTTTGTTTCCGTCGTCATCGTCGTCGTGTTTTGTATTTATACTTGTCATTACTGTGAGGAGGCAGATCCGTACGTCCATGGCAGATAACCTTGTTTTCCCATTATGGTTTCTCGCCGTGCATCATCATAATCATTATTATTGGACAGACAGACAGACAGAAGAAACAAGTGCGGAGGATAATGCCAAATGCCATGTTGGAGCAAATACACGTATATAATGCGTTTTGGAGTCAACAAAGCTGTTTGTATGTAGACAGAGAGGCAGAGCAATATCGCACGGCTATTAGAGTAAAACGAGAAACTATGCTAACATTGCACACTATCACAGTTATTATCCAACTAAACTGGACAAGTAATTGCCAGAGAGTCACTCATTTTCATCACTCATGTTTTTATTACACTCCTGTTATGTTGATGGTGATCATCACCACGGCCATAATCTTCATAGTCTTGGCGTCATCATCATCATCATCGCCCATTCAATCATTTTGGACTTTCATTTCCCCATCTTCAATAATAATAATAATACACCGTGAAAACCAGCATCTTCACGGATAACATTGGTGGTGGATTTACTTTGTAGTTGTAGCCTGCATGCCTGTGTTGGAGAGCGGAGCTCAGAGCGTCATCAAATCATGCATCATCAGCAGCAAGCAAAACGTTCAAAGGCTCCTACAGCTTTTTTGATGTGGCTCTTCATCATTTTATGCCCCACACTCGATAGTTCCCCACTCGGTCTTTTTCCTCTCATCTGCTTTTTTGCATGGATAAAGTATGACAGAAACGACGACATTTATGGGCTCACTATAATAATAGGTATATCAATATTTCCTCCTATATTTGCCAAGTACGTATTTATATGATATATATACATGATATAATCAAACACTTCCATACTTTCGTGATGTGTTCTGTTAGTTCTGTATCTCATCTGCTACATAAAAAATATGTGCACGACAAAACAAGTTGCTGCTGCTGCTTTGCCGTTTTTTGTTACATACCAATAACGAAACACGATGTATCAGCACATTTTTTTGCAATCTTAGAGAAGGAAGAAAAGCTTTTTTTCCTCTTTTACAGTTACGAAGACAAAGACAGATATTCACTGTTGTTGTTATTGCATTGCTTACTGTTCCGTGATCATTTATGAAAGAAATGACACGATGACAAGACAGGCAATACTGATTGCAAGCTGAGGTTATATGTGCTGTCGTTGTTAGGAATATATATTGAACTAGATATAGCATTATGACGGTTATTCTAATGGTAAATGATACTTTGAGGAAAATGAGGTACAAAAGGCGCAGCATAAATCCATGCATGTGTTTGCTGCGTCAAAGACAAGACAGACCATTTAATTTTCTGGTAAATGTATACCATGCAAGGGTATGGACAAGAAAGCACCACCATTATCATTGTTCTTTTTCGAATGGCAGTGGTGATTGTCAGAATGTTTTTCTTTTTTAGCTTTAACACAACAATAATAATGACTTTGCTTTTTCCATCACTTCTATTCTTCAGATGGCATTAACATAAACTATCAAGCAAATGGATATTTTCTCCGAGAAATCTGTGTCTTTTTAGTCTGATTGCTTCCAGGAAATATGTCCGGGTCGCGGATAATTTGAAAGGAAAAGGAAGTGGGGATGGGGTAGAAAGGGGAAAATTCTGAAAACAAGAGGGAAAGCTGGCGATACAACAAAGGCTGTAAACCATTCAAAAATAAAAGTGGAGTTTTTGAGTTTTTCTCTTTCACTTCCTCCGCAAAAGTAATAAGTAGTTGGTTGGCTCGAGGTTATCGTAACTTACCCGACGTTTTATGTGCTGACTATGGGGAAAATGTTTCAATTGGAGAAAGAGGAAAGGGATAACAACCGTTGTTTCATTCTTGTCCTATTCCGCCCTATAAGAAATCCCTAGTTTGGCTGAGGACCAAATAATTCAGAAAATTACTTCAGCTTACAAGAATGGAACCAAACAGAAGAAAAACTATGTTAGCGAATGAGCCAAAGCCACAAGACTTTTTTCCCTGAAACCTTGCTTAACAAAGTGCAGCCCTATCACAAATATTTTACTCCTGATATTATGTATTCATTAATTGCATTATTTTTTAAAATGTGATAAACCTTTCAAGTCTTCCACCGCAATCCTGTCCGGTCCAGCTTGCCTTATTGGCAAAGTGCACAAGAGACTTTCATCATTCCACTTTTGTCATCCTAGCACAAAAACCTCAAAACCTGACAAACTACACACACAACAGAGTTGACTCTAAAATCCA
>JAHZMV010002881.1:0-13279 GCA_027743765.1 Coecobrya sp. COE2 | reverse complement strand
GATTCAAAAGAAGTCAACTCCTCAGAAGAATTTGAATTCAGGAGAGAAACCCACTCTTCTGACGATGAAGTATCATTCTCCGTATTAGCATTTAACGGTGATATATATAATTTTAAAACTAACAATATGACTTGAAGAGTATTCATGATTTGAGTTGTTGGTGGTTAGGTCAAGAAATACTGTTCTATTGTATATTGGAGGACGCCCGGACTGAACTTATCATAATTAGCTTAATTTGGGTTGGCGGAATAAAAATCATTGGGCGTGGTGTATATAGCCAGACGCAACTTGAATGCATATTGCCAAAAAAGCAAGTAAGTAATATAATCGCCATGTCTGTGATGAGTTAACACATAAAAGCAAATATTTCTTGCTATACATGGTTCATATAGTAGTATGAAGATATGTATAATCATAAACACAAACGAAATTAATATATCGAAGAAAATATTTCCTTCATCCATATCGTTGCCTGCAGGAAACCAGACATGGAAAACGTGACAAATTGTCTCCGGATGGAACTTAAATTTTCTCCGACCACAATTTGTCTTATTTCTTCACACAGAGTGTACTAAAGTAGTCAAAATTCATTTTAAACCTTTTCTGAGAATTATTTGAATATTTTCTCCGCGACACAAACTAGATTTTCTCCCACAGATAAAAAATATCATTTTCTCCGGGAGAAAAAATCGAAAATTTTCTCTTGGAGATAGAATCTCAGATTATATTCTCGGAGATAATTTTACTGATTATCTCTCCCTGACATCCATGGGACTTTTTCTTATTGGATAATTTGTCATCAATACTTGATAAAATTAAATTTTCTGTTTTGTAAAAAAAAATTCTCCGGTCCTCAAAATTTTCTCCGGATGCCATCCGCGCATCCTAGCATGTTTTCCATGTCTGCAGGAAACTAATTGATATGGCTTTTGCTGGATGAAGCAAGAGCTCTCATGTTGTTTCTTGCACAGGGAGAAAGATGATATGGTCTTTAGCGGTCCGTAACAAAAAGTTTATATGACATATTATAAAATGAAATTTGATTCTAGATACATATATTCGATCCCTTTCTAGCGAATTGAAAGATGTATCATATGGATGATACATATATAAAGCGTGATAGCTGTCCGTTACGTTCGGACTCTGTAGGTAATTATATGGTAACTCTAAGGTAATTTTAGCCAGCTTGTTCTATAATGTAGCTCGTATTCTCTAACCCACCCGATTCAAAAGTAGTTGACTCCTCTGAAGAGTTTGAACTATCATTCTCCTCGTGACCATTTGACATCGGTACAGTGTACCGGGCACACATAGTATGACAACTAACAGTATTATTTGAATAGTATTCATGATTTGAGGTTACCGGTGACAGGTCAGGAGAGATTGTCAAATCTTATGAGAAATGTCAAACTGAACGTACAATAATCTACTTCAGTTGAGCAAATGGAATATATATTCTTGGGTGTGGTATATATTGCAAGATGAAATTATTTTATTACATGCCGAATCCCATAAAAATAAGTAATGCATTATTCATATCTCCCAGGGCTTTAAGCGAAAACGAATGTTTGTTGGAATACATCATTTGTAGAGTAGGAGAATGTATCTCATCCTGATTAAATCGACGCCACATGAAAATTTTGAAAATACAATATGGTGAGGACATAGGCAAACAAACCCATACAGCCATAGTAATAATAAGTTCATATAGATATTATGTAGACCGGAAAATAGTATTTGGAGTATTATTTCTGCCTGGAGAGTTGGCCTTGACAGTGGATCAATTATTCTGCATGTTTGATAAATAAGGAATACCGGAATGAAAGAAATTGCATAAAAATATTACAATGACCTTGTCCAGTAAATCGGTACATCTTCGGTGTTGAGAGGTTTTTCGAAGAGTTGGCAATGAAAAAAGTCGTACGAAAGCATTGTCAATGTAACACTGATTCAAAAACGTGGTGTCCCACGGTGTGCCGCAAGTGGTGCCCCATTTACAAATTTTCCTATAATTTCTGATCAGACTGTAAATTTATTTACGACATGTTTAACTGTGTACGGGAGGCGCTTACTAGTAAACAGCATGGGAGGTATTAGTTAACGATACGCAAAAATATCTAACAAGGTTGGTTTTTGCTTAGGTTATATATTCGTATATGTTTGCTTTGATGCACTACATTTGCCATGTTTACAAGAGCGGTCGATGGTAATTTTTTTCTGGATGAGACATTAATTGTATGGATGCCAACGAATAAGTTAAGCCCATTATATTAATGCTACTCGCCAAAATCTCTTTGATAACATTGGGGATTCTCAGCACTGAACAAACAAAATTTACAAACAAGCCATTCTAGTTTGAATTCTTGATACAGTAATGGCGAAAATAGAAACAGAAAAAATATTCAGTTTGATTAGATTATACGACCACTCTTATCAGCAACTTAATTTTGCACTGTCAGATAAAACAGTTATGGATGTGAACGACTTCCGCTGTTGACCGAAAACCTCTGATTAAAGTATTAATTATTTCCTTCTCATTTGACTGGTTGCTAACAAAAATTCGAATAATTAAAACCTACGTCTTTCTTTATTTTATATGAGGGATATAAAAAATGCATAAATTACCAAAATTATCTATCCCTCTGACATTTTATCACTGTACTTGGGACACTGATTAGTGGCATACTATGGGAGTAACAATTAACTAGATGTAAATACTATGTAATAAAATATTTGTTTTTGTACAGGTTAAAAACAAAATGCATAAATTGATGCTTTCAATTTTTCTTGCATTTGCTGGAGCTCTGTTCAGTACAGTTTGCTTGGCAAAGAATAATTAAATGTTGCTTGACAGAACTGAAGGAGAGCGCAGACAATTATAATAATCAATCGTTGCCAACAAAAATCGTAAACTAGTTTTATACATGCCAACCAGGGAAAATCTGATATCGGTAGAGTGTCTTTAGAATCCGTTAAGTTGTTATTTGCTGGGTAGTTTTTCACTTGTATTTACACACGGTATACTACATTCGAGTTTCAACTTTGTTCCGATAATGGTGAAGATAGAAACATTTATAAAATTTTACTTCCGCGTGGTCCTAGGAATGTTCCATCTTCCTCATAAATTGAGGCTTGAAGCTAGTGGCTCACGAATTTATTTGGTCGAAAATAAATCAAGTCGATACTACATTTGGAAATTTAACGTTGTTTTCAATATATTTTATTTACTATTTCTTGTCTACCAGTATGTCAGAAACTTTTCAAGTTATCTTTCTAACAAAAACTACACCTATCTCATTTTACACAGTTTCTGGATTATTGCTTACTCATTTTTAAACGCTGGTCAAGCCCCTTTCATTTTTGGCGGCAGTGAACTTATCTCTTTTGTAAACGGCGTTCCTCGCCTTATGAAATACCTTGAGGAGACAGCCTTCCATGGCGTTAAGCCATATCATAGTTCAGATATTCTCAGAAAACGTTTGGTTTCTGCTGTCATGGGAAGTGCATTATATTTCCAGATTTTTCTACTTGGACCACTGAACTATATTTTTATGGAGAAGGGAACCTGGCAACTTGGATCATACACGTATCGATTGCTAGTTTCATTTGATACGTCGACAATTGTCGCCACAGTTATCGGGGTTGTGGTGGACACATGGCACTCGGCCGCAGTACCTCCCGCAATAATTTTTGGCTTCGCCGTTCAATATGACATTTATCCAAATGTTTAAAGCCTCAATTGTACAAATTCTGTTCAGCGGGTGATAACCTGCAAAATGTTATGAAAATGTACGCAAAATTGAGAATATTACTAAATGTGTACAACCGAATTTATGGGAAATATTTTGTTGGCCCAATAAAAACATTGTGTGCATTTGTATTCGAGGAAGGTGCCGTAATTGCAGTGCACCTTGCTGGGGACCCAGATAACATTTTGGTTTTCTTATTTGGACTGTCTTGCTCATTGTTTCCTGGTGGAGTGTTGTTCTGTTTTGTAATGTTTCTAGCCATGGTGCACGATTATAGTTCGAAGTTAAGAAAGCGTATATCCCGAGGTGTGATATTTCAAACAGATTTGGAAAGGCGACTGCTGAAATCATATAGGGTAGAGGGAGTGAAGAATGGAAATTTTTATGAAGTTAGGAGAATTACGTGTTTAACCTTATTGGGTTTTTTGGCAAATCTAACGGGTTCTGTCTTAATTTCTATGAAATAGCAAAAGAATATCATTAATCGCAATAGCTTCTAAACCACCACCTGGAATAATTCCTTTTCATATTGAGTTGGAAACTTCATCCTGGGTGTATATCAGAGGTCATACTGTACGAATATGACGTCAAAATGTCCATTTTGTGTATTCAGACAATCTTTCGGATTTGGAGCCATACGGCGACTATATAATTTTTGTCTGCATTAACTAACCAGCAATTATGCATGATAACTTTGGAACTAATGATATATGATTTGCAGAATATCACGTAACCAAATTAATACATGTAATTAAACTGTCGCATCCAATTTTCAATATATTACATTCTGTGCATTATACCCGTATTCCGAAAATAAAGCTATCACGTAAACTAATAATTTGGAAACCATTCGTTCAAAATACCTACGTATACGCTTGAGTTCATGTTAAATGAGTTGCAGGAACAACGACTATCTGCCACAGCACAATTTGAATCTATTTATAACAAATTACTGCGAAAACATTAGTCTAGCATTCCCGTCTATTTGGCAATTGTTGAAAGTTCCGATAATTTCGTAATCACCTTCTTATTAATTTTGCCACTAACTTTCCTTCATTCTAAACACAACTAGACTTAAATTGACTGCAAATTCGCGTATGGCTGCAAAGCGTATATATATATCCATATACTAATACGACAAGATGTGTCAAATGTTTCAGTATTCTTCCAACAATAAAACAATCAAGTACGAAACACCTCGTCTCCCCTTGTCTTCTCTACCAAATATTTTAAATAAATCAATACGTAATGGGCAGAAGGTCCTGTGTGCCCCACGAAACTTACGAATGTTCCATTTTAGTTTATGCTGAAGAAAGGAAACTAATATGTTATACTCGAATGAAAGGGATATACTGAATAATACATTTTCCACGTTAGGTAGCAAAGATAATTACAAGGTTGTTATTACAATATTGGGGTCACAAGCAGGAAATAAATATTATTTGCTAGAATTATTCCAAATGACAAAGAATGTTGACAATGATAAGCTGCATTTCCTGAAATACATAGAAGTAAAAGGTTAAATAAATGTCAATATCTTTTGACACCAGACAACACTAAAGTGGTCAATCCAATTCAAGAAAGCCGTTTTCAAAACAACTATCCATTTATTGAGAGACACGTTTAAAATGGAAACTTTGATAAGATTTTACTTCGACATGGCCCCTGCCATGTTCCATCTACCAATCAACTTTAAGTGGAAATCGGGTGGTTCGAGAGTTTACATGACTCAAACAAAAATTTGGCGCTACTACATGTGGAAACTGAATATAATTTTCAACATTTTCTACGAGCTTTTTCTTATGTATGATTTCAACGAAAGACTTCCCGTTTACACGTCAAATAAGAACTATATCTTCTTAATTCTACACAGTTTCTGGATTTACTCCATAGCGCTATTTCAAGTTGGCCAACTTTCATTTATTTTTGGTGGAACTCAACTGATTTCGTTTGTGAATGACATTGGCGGTTTAATGGAAAGTCTTGAAAAGAATGAATTTCACCATAGCAATCCATTCCGTAAATTTGATCGTCTTCGAAGCCGTCTAACCGCCTTTTTAGTGGGATGCTCATATTACTTTCTGTTTGTTCTGCTTACACCTGTCTGTTTTGTGCTTCTCGATAAAGGATCTTGGCAGCTGGGCTCTCAAATATACTGCCTCCTTTTGAATTTGGATGCGACATTTCCGAAACCACTTATCTGGCTCATTTCTGCATTGTTTGACTGGTGGCAGTTGGCAGGGATAGCAATTCCCATACTGCTTAACTTTCAGGTCAGCATGGCTCTGATTGACGTGTTCAAGGCGTCCATTAACCAAATGCTGGATATAAAACGCAATCGAAACAACTCTGTTACAAATTTTCAGCAGGACATGCAAATTTATTCAAAGCTTCGGATATTAATAAACATGTACAACAATATGTACGCAAACTATTTCGTGTGTCCGATCAAAGCTTCCTTGATTCTTGTTTATCTTCAAGGAGCTGTTGTTTCTGTGGTATTATCTGGAAAAACTGGAGGAAACATATTCATTTTTATGTTTGGGGTATCATGTATAGTTATCCCAGGAATTGGATTAGCCGGTCTCATAATATTTCTGGCAATGATAAACAAAAAGAGCGTTGAGTTTTCCGAGAATATTCAAACAAGGGAAATCTCACGGCGATCCCCTTTATGTAAGCGACTGGTCACAGCGTTGAAAGTGGAAGGAGTTATGACAGGAAGTTTCTACGTTGTTCAAAAAATCACGTGTTTGACCCTTTTGGGATTTCTGGCCGATTTAACCGCTTCTGTTTTGATTTCTATCAAGGTGTAAACTATGATCACTTAAAGACAATCGGAATAATATGTCAAAAAGGACAATATAGAATTATTACTAAGGTGCAGCTAATTGGATAATTTCACAAAAATCTCAGAAAGATTTTTTAAAAAGTTGTACAGGAGGAGCACGATGATTTATCAATGGAAGCTGTTTATGTTTGTCTGTGGAACAGGCTTTATTTTCGGAAAGAGACGTGTACTTAGGTTATGCCCAATTGTACTATCTTTTTATGTTGGCTAAGTTAAATATGTATTTAGCAATTTCAATCACCCACCCCAAGTTACTCAATATTTTTTTTAATCTATTAATTCTGCATTGATGAATATGTAAGTCCTCACTCTGTAATTATATCGTATTGATATTTATAGTATCCAATTATGGCAAGTGCTAACCTTATAATATGTGCAAATATTCTATTAATGTATATCTATACCTTCAGCGCTGTAGCCTATAAGGAATTACTTACAACTTAGCATCATATAACTTGGATATATTAATACAATTATTTGATACATAGCCTCAAAGCTAATTTATTAATGAGAGTGTGTCCATGAGTATGCATTTATGGGTATCCTGGCTGAACCAGCAATATTCCTCAAATTTACTTGTAGTGGTGCTACCAACGCTCCATATAAAAGCTACGCTGGTCGACACGTGTAGTATATATAATACGAAAGCAAACAAATTATCTATAGTGTGCCATCAATCTTGTGTCCATTTGTCATTGAAGTTCACGTCTCCAGATACACAGACATACCAATCTCTTCGATTAGTAAGGGAGGGGAGTCAGCCGTAAAAGTAAAGCTGATAACATGAACGGAAAGCAAAAGATTGAGCGTTTCCTTAAAAATAAGGTTTCAGTTTCCGATATTAGGTCTGTCCCTGTAGCATCAGTTTTACCTCAACATACGACAATACTTCAAGTCTACAAACTAATTTTTGATTTAAAAAATTTCTTTGGTAGCATAAATTTAGGGATTATTATACAAGAACAACAAGATTCACAACCGACAGTTAGTTTTGTGCCATCAACAAATCGTTCCACAAATTTCAAATATTTTGCCAGTAAAATTCTTTCATTTAGTTACCTCATTTTCTGTTTAACCCGCTTGTACACATTAGCCACGTGCCGAGACAGGAACCTCTGTGCGGACAAGAACGTTTTGCTCTTGAGGCTTGTTTTTTATACATTGATGCACGCCATGGTTTTCTGGATTTACGGTTGGACGCACTGGAAACTTTTAAAAATTTCCCAATTTTTTGGGAAACTAAACGCTATCGATTTGGAAATTTATGGGGAAGGTCATTAAAATAATACATATATTGATGGCAAACCAAAATTAAATTTTGATAATAAATTATGCGATTCTATTTCAGATATTGAAGGCCGACAAATATATTTGTCAAGACACAGGCGAGTCTATCGCCGTGTTTTAATATACTTTCCGTTGTTGACCTCTGTCACCTTGATACTGATTGGACTAAATCACTCCTACCACCCATTATTTCATATACATTTAACATCGATGTTTTTAGAAGACGGAGAGTCGTTCTTTACAAATCTTAAGACTACCATCGTTACACTAATTTCGTTCTCGTTGGAATTTATTGTGTGCCTATATGCATATTTGGCCCTCTACCAGTTTCTCTTCTGCTCTATAATTGTGGCATTGTCTTTCAAATGGATGTTGGAATACCTATCAAATGGGCCAACGTATCAATACAAAAAATCAACTACATGGGACATAAAAGCAATCGAAGCTCAAGTCAATAAATACGACAGTCTTCGATCTTTGATGAATGAATACAACGGGATATTCAGTGGACTGCTTTTGATTTGCAAAACCCTGATGCTAATACAGATTGTGATAATGAGTTACGTTTCATTAAAAAAGTTCGATGTGTTGCCACTGACAACTCTGCTAATATTTCTCGCTCTGACCATTCATCATAGCATACAGATTATTAGATTGCTTACTTCGATGGGCGGGGTTGGACAGGCAAGTCGGGGTTTTTGTGATGAATGGAGCAGCAGAATAATCAGAAAAGATTTCATGAGGCAAGCTGAAATGAGCATCGATGCTAGCAGTCCACGAAAACTATATTGGGCAAGAAGCTTATTGACCGGTTGCAAGCCATTTGGTTTTGAATGTGGAAATTGCTACACTGTGAGACGCAGCACAGTTCTTACTTTCTTCTCCATTGTTACAAGCTACTTAATTGTTATGCTGCAATTAGAAATTTAATTGAGGATTTAATATACACTCTAATCTATTGAATGTTTCATCCAGTTATCTTAGTGGAATATAGTGATTACTTTTCTTGTAACCAAATAAAATATTACATTTGAAAATGCTAAATTATAATTCTTAATTCGTTGCGTAATACCTAAATCAACAAATGCTTTTTGTATCAGTCAATTTTATTATCAACTGACTGATACAGCACACATTAACATCATCAACCCATTCAAAACTATCGAGTTGTGTTTGCAAAATACAATGGTTAATATTTGTGTTTGTCCACTCGTGTGTATTAAACCTAATGTTGACCTTATCGTCGGTTTTTTACAACGAAGGTTGCCGGTGAAAAGCAATGATATGCTTTGTTCCGAAATAGACCAAGTTAATTAGACAAATGCAGCATGAACTCGTTCTTTACATAATTGCTAAGTAAATATTTTAGTTTATTCTCAACGTATATTTGCTAATTATTTATAGAAATAATTGTACTATTCTACTATAAAATCAATATAATCTATGATAGATGAAATTGCGGATTAGATTAAACGGGAATCTGCATCAATTCAATTTGGTAACTTGTCACAATAGAAAAGAACGTAAGAATGATTCTCTTTTTGCGTATGAAACAATGCCGTAATGATACTGTTTTGCATGGAGGAAAAAATGTGTTCAATGAAGATGGCTGTGAAATGAATCACAAAGTGCAGATGGTTGGCATGGTTGAGTCTCCAAAAATAACATTGAGATGAGTACAAGTACAACAAAGGAATATCTGACAAGCTTGTTGAAACCTGCTTGACAATCCATGTAAAGCACACGCTCTGCAGTATCTAATATTGTATTATGTATATAATTATTATTTTTAAACATTCAATATAATTTAGCGATTTTGCTCTTTCTCAGCCGGAAGGAAGCCGATATTTTATAGCAAATATACATCGCTTATAGGAGAATACTCCCTACCTTATTGCTCAGCATACATAATAGCTAGTTTAGTCGACAATAGTACGGTGACATGGAAGCCATAAGCGGTGTTTACTACTTCTCGTTTAAATTATTAAGGATATTGATAAGGTTAAACTACATTTCCTCATTTTACTTCCAAACATAAAATTCAAATAAATATCAGTTTAATTTGAAACACACAGCTAGAAAATGTGTTAAAACCAGAGAAGAAAGCAATTTCCAAATAAATATCAATTTCTTCCTTTAGAATGGAAACATTGATAAAGTTTTATTTTGACGTAGCCACTGTCATGTTCCATCTCCCAATACAGTTTACATCGAAAGCTGGTGGCTCCAGAGCACACCTGATTCCAGCAAAGGTCTGGTGCTATTACATGTGGAAACTGAACATACTCTTCAACATATTTCACGAGCTTTTTCTAATTTATGTCTTCAAACCAAAATTTTCAGTTTACATGGCAAACAAGAACTATATCTTCTTACTTCTTCATAGTTTCTGGATAAACGTCGTAGCGCTGTTTCAAGTTGATCAACTTCCGTTTATTTTTGGTGGCACCCAATTGATTTCATTTGTGAATGGCATAAGCGGTCTGATGGAAAATCTTGAAACGAATGAATTTGGCCATCGCAATCCGTTTGGTAAATCAGATCGACTTCGAAGCCATCTAACGACTTTCCTGGTTGGATGCTCGTAATACTTCCTATTTGTTCTACTTACCCCAACCTGTTTAGTGGTTCTTGACAAAGGATCCTGGCAGTTGGGTTCTCTAATATATTGGGTTTTAGGGAGGTGGGATTCAATAATTCCAAAATGGCTTATCTGGATAATTTGTGGATTTTTTGACTGGTGGCAGTTGGCGGGAATACCAATACCGAAACTTTTAAACTTTCAAGTTAGCATGGCTTTGATTAAAGTGTTCAAGGCGTCAATTTTCCAAATGCTAGAAAAAAATCGTAATCGTAGCAATGATGCTAAGGAATTACAGCAGAACATGAAAATTTATTCAAAGCTCCGCATACTGATAAGCATGTACAAAAATATCTACTCAGACTATTTCGTCTGTCCGATCAAAGCTTCCATCATTCTTATTTATATTCAAGGGACAATTGTTTCTTTTGTCTTATCGGGAAAGGCAGGAGGCAATATATTCATTTTCATATTTGGAGTTTCCTGTGCTATTGTACCAGGGAATGGATTAGCCGGTCTTGTAATATTTCTGGCAATGATAAACGAAAAAAGCGTAAAGCTGAAGGATAGTATTAAAACAAGGGAAGCCGTAATGCGATCCGCTTACGGGAGACGGCTGTCAAAATCATTTAAAGTGGAAGCAATTCAAACAGGAAGTTTCTATGTTACTAAGAAAATAACGTGCTTGACACTTTTGGGATTTCTTGCCGATAAAACAGCGTCAATTCTGATTTCCTTGAAGGAGTAAAATATAATAAACGTATAGGAATAAACATATATTAAAATTGAATTATGTCGCCGTTGACTTGCTTCTCCTTTCCCTTTATTGCGTTTCCGAACTTATATGATTACAAAATTGTTAGGATTTGAGTAAATATAAAGACCAGGAAGGGAAAGCAGACCCTGACTTATTTGTCTTACTTCAGTCAAACATTTGGTATGAGTAAAAGAAGTGGTGAGACATTCAGTTTGTACGTAGGCTATTCCTAAATAACAGTTTTGGAGTAATTTTTTTTTGTCTTAAGTCAAGTTCTGCATTGATGGATTCAGTGCCAAACTTTTACCAAATTTTAGTCATATTTTAAGACAGAACGTATACATCCTATTTCACGGTATAAGCGATTTTATGCTCGTGTGGCTACCAAGAACTCTTGTGTAAACACCGAACTACTACTACCGGCTGACTAATTATTCTAACCAATAATGATTGCAAAAATAGCTTAAGCATTCTTTTATCAAGTAAATTATTCTTAAATGTATATTGGGTGGTTTATTAAATAATAATGATATAGAACTAAAACTGTGAGACATAGAAATGTAATTATACATAGCGTAAAGGAGATTAGTTATTTCAACTGAAATACAACATTAATATTAAAGTGTATGGATGATGAAAGTGGTGCTTACCATGTACGTAATAGTTGATTAGGAAGCAAACTTAATTAGTATAACATTTCAAAAATGAATTAAAAGTTGAAGATAAAATTTGTGTGGATGATGCCAAGTTTGTCATTCAACCTTTTGTTTGAACTTGGCTAATGCTGGCATGTGGAAAAGACAAAGCACACGCATTGCAGCTGACACGTTGCCTAAGTGAAGAAATGACTCTAAAATCATACCGCTTGAAATAATTTACAACAACTTCATCATGTTTTTAAGATAATGTTTATTTAGGGAGGGAGTAAATACCAAAACGGTTAGCATGTCTAATTATGCTAATCGATGTACTTATTATTTTATCCCAAATGAATGTGCCAATTATATACATCGTTGAAAAATGGTAAATATGTGTTAATTATATAATGAGAGATTGTGCACTAATAAGAACCATACTTACTGAACCATACAAGCTTCTTGAAACATATTGGTAATTCCATGTATAATAGTAGCCACGTGCGTTAAATACAATGCAAGAACAAACAAATTAGATAGATTAGCCAACTATATATTGGAACTAGTTTGACATTGAAGATCAGGGCATCTGTGTATGTGTCAAAATAGTAATACCTGTATCAGTCGTAACAAACATTTGCAGCGAGCTGTTTCAGTAAAGCTCCCAATCACACCAAAACGATGAGTACGAAGCAAAGTTTTGGAGGTTTCTTTAAAACCAAGTTTTCAGTTTCCGATGTCACGTCAATTCCTGCTGGATCAACAGTTCCTCAGTCTGAACTCTGCTCTTCAACAATACTTCAAATATACAAACTTATTTTTGACTTCAAAAGATTTTTCGGAAGTATTAACTTTGACGTTGTAGTGGAGGAGCAACAAGGGGACAAGGGTGCTGTTAAGTTTCTGCCTTCTACAAGCCGTTCAACAAATTTCAAGTATTTTACCAGCAAAGGTTTATCATGTGGTTATCTTTTCTTCTGTCTATGCCGGTTTTACACTTTGGCTGCTTGCAAGGATAGCAGCCTTTGTGTGGACAAAAATGTATTACTATTACGACTTGTTTCTTATACAATGACACATGTCATGGTTGTCTGGATTTACGGATGGATGCACTGGAAGCGTTTAAGGATTTGCCAACTTTTTGGGAAACTAAATGCTATCGATTTGGCAATTTATGGCGGAGGTGAGTGAGTTATCTCCAACCCATTAAAGTCAGATTTAATTAATAATTTATGTATTTTGTTTTAGATAATGAGGGCCGAGAAATCTATTTGAAAAAGCACAGACGGGTATACCATCGTGTGTTGATATACTTTCCTTTGTTAACTGCATTTACTATGATACTGATTGGATTGAATCATTTGTATCATCCAACATTTCATGTACATTTAACGTCTATCTTTTTTGACGACGGAGAAT
>JAHZMV010002880.1:0-17778 GCA_027743765.1 Coecobrya sp. COE2 | reverse complement strand
AAGCAATTATAGACCTGAATGAAGAAAAGAAAGATGTTGAACAAACAAATTTATACAAAACTATCGTATTTAAATCTGGAATAGTCAGAGCAGTTATAACAGCCCCAACTTCGGACATCTCATTGAATCCTGAAGTTCAGGGATTGAAAAACCACAAATCTATTTCTTCACCTGGTATCAAATTCAGTAGTTCCTTCTATTCTAACAGTATTGGCCAATTACAATTTTCATGTGAGAAATTTGCCGTTGACTCGGAATACAGTAGCATAACTTTTGAGGAATTGGGTGGCATTGACAAATTGCAGCATATTCTTTATGAGAATGTGATTACACCATTTGTCTTATCAGCTTCAACAGTGGATGTCCCACGTGCGATATTGCTTATTGGAAGACGGGGATCAGGAAAAAGTTGCATCATCCAAGGAATCGTGAACCAAATTCGAAGCATGGTGGTAGGAACTGAAGTAAAATTTTACAAAGTGGAGTGTTCCAACTGCGTTGGTTCTTTCATTGACTCTGGAGCCACCTTCCATGATATATTCCATGGAATAATTGAAAGTAGCCCTTTTGCAGTTCTTCAAGTTGGCAACATTGATCACCTCTGTAGCAAGTCCGTTCCCAAATTGTTGTCAGAGTTGGGATCTACTCCGCCAGGAAAAGTTTTGGTTGTCGCAACTGCAAATGACAGGGAAGGACTTCCCGAACAACTAGTTCAAATTACGGAACCTGGAAAATTTGATTACATTTTCGAAATCGAATCTCCCGACCTTTTGGGGCGTCTTGAGATTCTCAAGATTCACTTTAACAAGAGAGAATGTCCAGTTGATGAGACAGATCTGTTGGAGTTGGCTGATCTAACCAGTTCGTTCAATGCTGGAGAACTGGAATACTTGGCAGATGCGATAAACCGGAAGGCCAGAGAAAGATACAGTCGTAGTTGTTCGAGCATCAGCAAAAATAAAAAATGGCATAATTGGCATCATGATGAACGTAACCACAAAATGTCCAGTCTTCAGGACACCAGAGCCTCCATAATATTTCGTCATAAACGCAAAGAGGTCACGCGAAATCATTTAATTTCAGCGTTTGAAAGGTGCAGCAGGAAACGGTTGGACGGAGAGCGGCTTGTCGAGTTTATGAATGAACAAACTGTAGACCAAGTCAATATTGGGACAAGTCCGAGTTACTCTTTCAATTTGGAATCAGAGTCATAAAAGCTTTCTAAAAAGGATTTATTGAATTGAATGAATAAAAGGGAGGATGAACTAAAGTTTAATTACAGTATTGTAATATCACCGGTATAGTGATTGATTTGGTGTGGATTACGAAACATTGTAATGACTGGTATTGGCCTTCATGAACAACTAACAAAACATTAAAAATTTACAGTAGGAAATGAGACGCCTATGTATATGCTTTGTTTTAACATATTATTTTACCATAAACTTACTGTAAATTATTCTGTCAGCAATATTAAGAAATAGAGGTAACAATAGACATGTATTGTAAAGTATGTCTATTTGTAAAGATGCAGTTAATTATAGTTGTTATTCTTTAGTATCGCTTTAAAATTACAGAATAAAGACAACAACAAGCTTGCATCCTTTTTCTAGCCTTCCTTCCGTTCTCTGATGGATTTTTAAAAATATGTCCTTTTCAGCTTTTAACACCCTTTTGTTTAGTGCAAATGAGTGTATTATATAACCATGATGGTAATTTGTAAACACAAAACAATGAAACATTCTCTGATAATTACCAAACTGTTCTGGATTTTCCTCCCTCATGTGCATTTTATTAATTTGTGGAAAAACAAGAGGAAATGATACTTGTAACGGCAATGAAAGGAAAATTGGCATAATTTGTAATTTGTCATGTTTTCATCTCTTGTGCAGTTTTCCATTGAATCTGGTATTTAGTATAGAGTACGGAATGTCAGTTAGGTGTTATTATGTGTATATGGTAATCTGTAAAACCTTAGCCAGATATTAAATGTACTAAAATGCAATCAACCTGGTCAGAAGATGGAAGAAGAAAAACACAAAAATATACATAAATATTAAAACTTTTATCCTTTTGATAATAATGATCATTTTTATTGTTATGTTGAAAGTGCGCATTTAGCTGTCAATGTGGCCATGTCTATAATATGTACCAAATCTTGAAGGCGTCGTTTGGGAACCCACAATGAATCAGCTTCAGTCGCGTTGCTTGAAAACGGTAATATTTTATGATGCAACATTTNAAAGTGCGCATTTAGCTGTCAATGTGGCCATGTCTATAATATGTACCAAATCTTGAAGGCGTCGTTTGGGAACCCACAATGAATCAGCTTCAGTCGCGTTGCTTGAAAACGGTAATATTTTATGATGCAACATTTATCTACGAAAAAATGCAATATCTTCTTAATTAGAGCCGCTCATCTAAATAATATTTTATGTATACAAAATACGGACTCAAATGGTTTCATACATGGTATTTTTACAGACGAAAATTGGTCATTGTCACATAATATGTTATATAAAAAAGTGTTGAATTAAAAATGCATTCTTTAAGTGGCACAAGCTGTGATTAGATTAGGTATGAATGAGCTATATAGTAGTAATGCCATGAGATGAACATTGTGCATATAAAATATAGAAGCTATTGGTAATGCACCGTGCACTTTTCGAGATGCATATCACACTTTTGAGAAATAATTGCTAAACATTTTTTATTGTCTTAATTTTCGAGAACAACTAATAATTACTCAACGCAACGTTGTATATCATAGTCGATAAGCACGTATATTACAAAAAATTAAACAGTAGCAGGAGGAAGGGTACATACACCAGCATCAAAACGGTGGTTTGAAAATATCAAAGAGGAACGGCGCTCCTGCTTGGTTTAAACGAAATCGAAATGTGCACATCTAATTTCGAAAAAAACAACGACGCAGACGACTGTCTCAACGCAATAGGGGTGCTTTTTTATGTAACAAAGGAAGACATTAGTTGTTAGACATTGAAAACAAGATGTAACAATGAAACCATAACCTATGTGATAATGAGATTTTGCATGGTTTCAACAATGGTATTTGGTACACGTACAAATCATGGTTTATGCTATTGGGTGTAAAAACTTACTACGCACCTATTAAGAAGAATTAGTATGTTTGAAGTTTATTGCAATTTACCATAAATTTCTGTCTTGATTGGAGCTAAACTAATGTAATAATCCTTGCATCTTGTGCATTGTTAAAGACTAGGATATTGCATTGCACATCGATACCGGCTCTTGTTTGAAAGATAAGCGCATTTTTGTTCTTGCTCTTATAGTTTTAAAAATTTGACAACGTAATTTGCTCGGGCTCTAATGAGCTTTAAAGATTTATACCTTATATTAATATAAATTAAGAGCTGATCATAATTACAAGTCTCCCCATTATTATTACAGAAAACTTTGGAAATCAAACTCATGAAATTCTCTTTTGAAATTTTTTATCGTGTAGATAATAAGTGAAAATATTATGGTCATGTAATTTTTCGGAAACTTATTGGAATGTCAACTTTTATTGTATTTTTATCACTCATGCAATGATTACACAAAGTAACACACTTAAAAGCATTTGTCGACTTACAAGACTCTGCTAATAGGATTATTTAAACTGAACATGCATGGTATAAATTATAAAGATTATGTAATGGATAAAGTGTTTTGGTGCCCACTAAAATTTTGGAAATATTATGCATTTTCACTTCATTAACGAAAATCAATTTATAAGTTGTTCAAAAACAGAATCAGAGCAAGTGTGTGGTTTACAAATGCGTCTCGAATCCTCTGAATTGCATATAAAGCTCCTTTTAAGATGTTATAAAAATGCTAGTTTGCAGAGTAGTTTTATCAAATAATGCCCATCAAAACCGTGTCACGAGTTCAAAGTTCCATATACTATATATTAAATATAAAAATATACATAATATATCAACCCAAAAACCAATTGTCTGCTTAAATTTGAAGTGCATTCATTGAAAAGTGCCTGAAGCGTACTGTAACCCAATATATTGTACTATAAAAAAGTATCAAAAACTGTATTTTTGGACACTTGTCCATATTTGCCTTCTCCTTTCATTTAAAATTATTTTTTCACGTCGTATCTGAATTAGTAAAAAATTGGTTTAACACCTCCACGACCACCACACGCCACGCGCGCGCGTCATATTTAACTACATACCTTAATCAAACAATCTTCAAAAAAGAATGCACTTTTTTGCATTCTTTTCTCTCCAACTGATACAAGCATACTTTGTTCGCACCAAAGCCTTGCATACTGTAATTGCGACGTGTGCATCGTGGTGTCATATAATAACAAACAAAACAACTAGCCAAGTCATTCACGTTTTAAAGAAAATCTCATCTCATCAATGTACACACCTGAAAATGCCCCATTCCATCATGTCACATAATATGTAATACCATTGTCATTGTTCATTATATAAAAAAAGTTACATTAGGTATTATAAAGGCATTTTTCATTTGTAACGGTGAACATGTTCCCTCATTTGACCAGCTCAGAAGCAGTGGTAGTTGCCCAACGTTTTTTATTCCTGTGACATTAAAAATAAATAATAACTTCATTCCCTCACTTTATTTTGCTTTAATAACCCTCCTGTAGACAAGAAAACAAGCCAAAATTTAAACAATTGAATGCAATTTTTGATTACAGTGGTCGTACTGATAATGATGAGTTATAGTAATCAGCTTACAATAATAAAGCATACAGACTCAGACAAGTAAGTATTATAATGTACGCACGTTTGTCTCCAAAACATACGTGGACTCTTGTTTCTGCTTGCGGGATCATGATCCGTTCACTTTGCAAACAGACGGACTGTTAAATTGAGACGTTATCGTTATTTACATTCATCCGCTCTTATGCCACTACTCCTCAACTTCATCATCAAATCACCTCAAAATAATCATGACAGTATTTTTTACTCGTGTTTTCTTCTTTCTGCAGTTTTCTGAAGTGACCCTCAAATAAAATCGAAAATACGATATAACTGATAATATGCATACCTGAAGCAAATCTTTATTCTCAGGTTAGTTGGTCTTGACGCAACAACGACGACAATTTGATTGACCCAGAGACTTGATGCATAATAATTACTTTTTCTATTGGTGTTTTGCTGTTAAGTTGCGGCTTTCTGCGGTCTTTGTATCTGCATGCTCATCAAGTAGCGAAATTAAGTATGAAATCAATATCAGTAAAACAGCTATCAAGTCATCATTACCATCAGTGCAATGAAGTGAATGAAGATCAAATGAATTTTAGAGAGGAAAAATTGGTCTTATTATTACAATGTGCATGCTTTATTTTAGAAAAAAATGTTCAGGCAAGCCACAAAAAAGATATTATAACAAAAATAATACAAAAAGTAATACATTTCTTGAGATAAAGAAAAAAAATGACCGAAGGTTGATGAAGGCTTATGGCAATTTAAAAATGAAGTTGAGGAACGTGCTCACAGGTCGGATGGTGCGGTGTTGTTTGTCCTTAGAGCATTGGAACTATTTACTCCTCTTTTACCGGTAAGTCATTTTGTGGCTAAGCAAAAATTTTGGTTTGCAACAGAATGTCCGTCAAGAGAGATTTAGTTCTCATGATTTTCTTATTACCTATTCACAATATTCCGCGCAGTAGATTGGTATTCTGAATTTTGATCTTGTGATTACACTAATGCATCATTTTTCTTAAAACGTGAGCGTGCTGTTTGTTCATCCTAGTGCCATGAGTCGGACTTAATTTCATCCATTACTAAATAAATATAGGTATACATTATTTAAACTATTTATCGAGCTGATCAATATAGTTATTGTTCCAATGACTTTTATCCTATTTCATTCTTGTTTGGAGTGGACTTGGCTAATTTTGCTTGATTGGTGCATTCCTTTGTAGATAATGCCAGGATAAAGTTTCTTTTTCATTGGTTTCGTTAAACCTAACAATAAAGGTGTGTGTTATATTGAAACTCGTTTGACATTATAACAACTTTTATGCATAGTCTTTTTGCAAGTTTCATCATTCCTCATCATGGGTTTGGCTGGTACGGTGCATGGGCTTTCCCGATCGCTTTGTTTGTCGTGTTCCTTTTTGTCAATTCATTCGTGAGAGTCACAAACACATCCAAAAATTGGGTTCATATTATAAATGGGACTTATGAAAAAATGATATAAAGTTGCTCAACAATCTTGCGAGCATAAATGATATGTCAGTTCTTAAAGGTGCGTAGATCAGTCCAGAAGTCTTTCAAAAAACTATGTTTGTTTACCTTCCCTTAACCACGTTGGATTTTAAAACTATGTGACGCATTGTTGTGAAGAATAATGTGGACTATGGTGCGTTAGATATGAATGGAGGATAAAACCTTTCAGCGTGCACTTATAGGGCGAGTCTCTCTCACACTCAATTCTTTTATTTTTTTCATTTCATTGACATCCACTTATGACTAATGTATGTATATAGGCTACCAAAAGCCACACGTAAAATTCGCGTCATAATCATCAAATTATCATAATAAAAATAGACAATACACGCCTTCAATCCCAGTCCTACAATAATACCTAACTATAAGTACTCGTGGGAAAATGAGAAAATAGGTTTGTAAATTGAGGCATGGAACTTTGCAGAATGTCCTTTAATTCATAAAATTAACAGGTGAACTTTTGTTGGAATTTCTTGTAATGAAACTATACACCTACTACAGATATTATGCGTTTGTGGAGTTGTCTGTCTTGACTCTGCCTCTTCCACAAGGCACATCTTCTGGCTAAGGATATAGAATTTAATGTAATTAGCACTTTACGGATTTTAATACAAAATCTGTATTGGTATATTGAAGTTTGCAGCAGAAGTACATACTGATACACATGTTATCATATTAAATTCATAAAGATACAAAAATTTAATGTCTATTCCTTAAATTTTTATTGTTTTGCGTGGAATGTAAAATGAAAAAAAAACTATCTGTGATCGTCAAATATAGGTATTCATTGCGGATGACGAGGTATGATTATTCTGGTGGTGATAGACACATAAGAGTAATTTGCACTTTATGCATTTGCTTGATAACGACTCATTGTGTTGAAGGAAACCATGAAATGTAAAAGATTTTTATTATGAGTAAATTAATTTTTATAGCATGTGAACTTCACCGAATGAATATCCATTTTCATTGAACAAATGCCTATATGCATAAACTTCAGCATCAATATCTCATGTTCATGTTTTAGATGAGTGTGACTAATGGGAAATGAGTACCTATAAGAAGAAGGGGCGTCTTTATACTCTGCTGTGAATACTAGCTAGTACAGAACTCAACCTAAATTATTGCTATTTAAAAGATTAAAACTAGGAAATATAATTTTAATTTTCACCCAGAAATAAGTATACACACCTACATAAATAGTACATGTTCTCAGCAAGCAAATTTTACTTTAGGAAGCATTCTAGTCACAGTCCAGTAGAAAGAAGTCATTTGTATTCAGCATTGATGTTCATAGACACTTTTTCAGCTTCCCATTCCCACTGCCACTGAAAGGACCTTGTCTCTCAATTCAATGAATGGCTTCAATCGAAGATTCAAGTATTTATCGTTGTCGTCGTGAGTCATGTCTTTTGCTACATTTTTAAATGCCTGAAACAAAGAACGCTTTTGTTAATGTCTAACCGTGACTTTCTAAGAATCAACAAATTGCATAATGACTATATAACGTTTTTCCTTCCTTCCCCGGAACTAAGAAAAGGCAAACTAGTAATCTCATTTTTGTCCACAACAACAAAGAGTAATGCGACACAAAAGATGGTTTTGTGAAACAATTAATCCTGAAGGAAAGCAAAAGTGCATGCATGCCCGAAAGGATATTATGATTCCACAAAGATATTTTACTACCACATTCCCCACAACATAATAATTGCTCATGTCCGCAACTGTGTTAAGGTTAAGGAACGTTATTATTATACCATCATCATCATCACCGTCATTATATCAAATTATTGCCACCATCGTCGTCATAAATTCCGCAGTGCACTTTAATACGTCGTATTATATCTGTTGGTTGTGTGTGACTCAGAAAACTGAGAACAATGCAAAAATTAATAAATCGCCAGAGCCACACCACAACCACGATAATCCTCGCACTTTGGAAACGTAAATAAACGTAGTATAACGCATATCGTGTATCGCTCAACAAACGAACGACATTACGCATTTTGTTGTTATTATTGCTAATTCTCAGGTAAACTTGGACTTGATATAAAATATGCACAGCCTATAGTCATATAGTATTCCTAGATACGCATAAATCTAGCCTAGGTGTGTTTAACGCAGAAATTTAGTTTGGCAGACATAAGGGCAAAGTGAAATGGGTATTACCACAATGACGATGACGGTAGAGCCCCCTTTTATATTTCAAATATTATAAGATAACATAACACTCCTGTTAAATTTACTATCGTTAGTTAATGAGCTTAGCTGTTTATCATTACTATTACTTACTTTGTACACTGCAACATAACGTGAATGTAGGTATTATAACTAGCATATTATTACTACATTACATGACACACTATGGTAGGTATATAATGCTAAATCTGCTTTGTTGGAAAAATTTATTGATGTTTTCGTCACTAAATACTCATGATACATAACGCTGCGAGTATACTAATACGGTTACTCACTAGCTTTAACTTTTGCCACGTTCGATTTTAATTTTTTTCCCTATATTATTTTAACCAGTGTATATGTATGTATTAGGTAGTAATATTAGTTTGCATGACGGCTATTATGATTATAAAGCTAGTCTCTGTAAAATGGCATGTACATTTTTTTATGAATAAAATTTTTATAGTGTTGCGCGGTTAAATAGTTTACATGTAAAATGTATTTTTTCAACAGGCTTGTTGATATGAGAAGAAGGCTGAATGAATGAGGAGCATTTTTCTTACTGATGATGATGGTAACAATGAGTACCAATAAGTGCACAGGTGTACAGGGTCACCGGTGAGTTCTCAACCGTGCCTCTTATATAAAGCTGCCTCCACAACCCTTTCCAGTATCAGTAGCAAGTTCCCTCTTGGACTCAGCACACACTTTGGAAATTGAAATTTGTGAACTAGAGACTCAATAATTTTATTTTTTATCGGATCACAGGAATCATAAAAAGCTCGGAAAGCTCATCATGAACACCTTTCAGGTAAGAACATTTTGAAAAAAAACTCTGTGCTAGATAAGTAATCAAAGTGATCGTTTTTGAACTATTGGAACATTTTGCAAGAGAAAAAATCCATATCAGTGTTTCCAATTTCAAATCTATAATCAAGCAAAGTAACTTACTATTTGCAATTTAGAATGGACGGCAACAGTGCGTGAAAAGATTGCTGGAGAAACATTGACTTATTTTATTAAGCTGTGAAAGAAGTAGTTATATTGTATTTAGTATGTTACGCTAAACTACATTTATCAAATTGATTTCGATTTGGTTTGAGGAAGTGCTCATTGATGCAGAACGGAATATACGAAGTGTATCTAATTTCGATATTATCCTATCACTCTGCTTTAGTCATCCAGTAATATAAAAAATGAAAGCAGTTTACATCCTTTGTTCTACGTGGCTTCGTCTGCACTCCTACTTCTGTTTTAATTTGCGTGATTGTCAATGTCAGGGTTTCTGTTTCAAGTCTTCACAGTTTTAGGACACAAAATGCCAAGATTTTTTTTTGAGATTGTGGAAGAGTTTGAGCGAAACGATTCGTATTTTCAAACTTTTTTATGCTGATATTTTTTGCATGTCATTCTTCTCATCATTCTCAAATCGCTCGTTCCCCATTTTCCTTCCTTAATTTCGTTTTGCATCAGTAATTTTCTACTTTTGCTTATCATTCTCATTCATCACACATTCCTATATCGTTATCACTTGATAAAGACAATAGGGAAGAAAAAATACTCGCACTATTACGAGTGTGAAAATATACTACGCACATCAGCGATCGCTTGTTAAAATGTTTTTAATTATGATATAACGGTAATTGCTTTATAATTTCTCACAATTTTCACACAATTGACTTTAGCTGTTGCCTACTCTTATAAACAGGTTATCGCTTTGGCTTTGGCCTTCGTCGCTGCCGTCAGTGCTGCTCCAGGGGCTCCCATTGCTCCAGTTTATGCCGCCGACTACTACGCTTACCCCAAGTACAGTTATTCTTATGGAGTCAAAGACGCTTTGACTGGTGATGCCAAGTCTGCTCACGAGGTACATACATATTCATAACAAAAATATGCGTGACTTCTAATAAAAGGTTTAAGCACGTGGAAAATATGATAATATCTTTTATTTTCATATCACCATTTGATTTGAAATTTTGAATGCTTTTTGATTTTTTGAAATTTAATTCAAATTCAAAATAGACTCGTGATGGTGGTGTTGTTAAAGGATCATACAGGTAATTTGAAAAATAATACGGTAACTTGACTTTTGAGTATATTACTGACAATTAACACAAACTATTATTACAGTTTGGTTCAACCCGACGGTGTCCTCCGTACGGTCAACTATGTAGCAGATCCCATTCACGGATTCCAGGTATGCATGTTTTAAAGTTCCTCTGTAAAGATTTAATTTTCTTCAAATTTACCTATTCACAGTGTGTCACATTCTCATCTAGTAATTTTAAATACCTTTTTATTATGCAACCTTGCATCACAACTTTTCCTTTACTTCACGCAGTCACGTTATGAGTTTTATGAGCTTTGCTCATGATAAAAATGATTACTGCCACGCGTATTTCTAACAACAACAGAGCAAAGCAAAGGTTTTGTCTCTGGTGCGAGCTAATAGCTCATTATCACCATTACCATCATCATGATTGTCGTCGTTATACAATGTTTTATGGTTATTTTTATTTGAAATTAGGCCCAAGTCATCAACAGTGCCCCAGGAGTGCACGCTGTTGGCGTTAAGAAAGCCGTTGTCCCAGCCATTGCACCTGTTGCAGTTGGCCACCATGGTTATGGACTTGGACATGGGCATGGTTACGGGCACGTTCCTGCCGTTGCTGCTGTCGCCAAGCCAGTTGCCGTTTCTCACCATCACGCTCACCAAGCTCATCACGCTGGTAAGTAGTAAAATAACTCAGTGAAGAGAACAATGCACTCGTTTTGCTGCTTCAATTTTTCATAATATAGTCATCAATATAACACAACATCATAATGCTTCAACACACGTACATAATCGTCATATCATCATCATCATTATCTCGCTGCGGTGGAGAGGAACAATAATAATTAACCTATTTTAAACTCTCCACTCGTGACAGAAATTGTTTACGATGATGATCATGTTAGATAAATATCGCATCTTTCCTTATAACTATATATTTAACTGTTATTATCAATTGTCAAATCTTGCTAATATTATATGTTATCAAGTTATGGAGGCATCATCTACATTATTAGACATACAGAAAATATCAAAATGTGTTTTCTTCTATTTTTCTCCAGTTGCCCCAGTCCTCCACGGATACGGTGGTCATCTTGGTCACCACGGATATGGTGGACATATTGGATATGGTGGTCTTGGTCACGCTGGTATTGCTCACGGTTATGGTGGACATGGACACGGATACTATTAAATTCTTTTTAAAAAACGCAGAGTAAATAGAGAGGTGGTGTCATTCCTCTAATCCACACTCCCTTCTAATTGCCAAACAAACGAATTTTATTATTACGAAAATGTTATCACTCTTGTTGACGGATATTAACTACTCTATATACACTTTTAAAGTTTTTTTTAACGTTTTACATCCTTGTAATGCTTGGTTGCAACCTATAAAATGCAGGACTGAGGTAGCAACCTCTCATTGCATTTTATTTCTACCTGACCAAGAAACTCAAGCCATGACAAAGGAAATTCACTGGATATTATATTAATTTAAGATATATACATTATATTTTTTAAAGTTACCTTAAACCCTTCTGATCTTTAATACTTGTCTTTCGGGGTGTATTCCTACCTAATACCTTAGTTCTACGCTAGCGGTATGCACAATGCACTTTTATGCATTTTTGAAAACTGCATTTAATTCACTTTTAATCATAAGTTTTGACTAACAAGAAAATCTAGTGATAAGAGTTTAAGATGTGTGAGGTACTGAAACCGATAGCGTGCGTAGTCGAAAAGAGGTCATAAAGAGTTTCCCATACGCGAATTCGATTTAATTTGCATTCGTAAAGGAACATTGTATGATGCTCTATCTACTTCCAGTTTGAGCAGCAGAAAGACTTAAACCGTCTTATTGTAATGAATACAAAGCAGGGCAGCATTACTTTGTACGCACTGGTACTGTTCATGTAGCAATTAAAATGAAAAAGAAATCAGAGCTGATGAAAATATAGACATTATGAGAGACGCATATAAGCTAATTAATTTACCTTTTTCTTACTGTCCCTCTCCTTCAGTGTCTTTTTACTACTAGCCCTTCGCTGTCCTATCTTTTATGTTTTGTTCTCATTCTTCCTTTTTTCTTGTGCGTGTACTTTTAACTCTGCTCAAAACACGCAAAATCCCTTGTCTCTCTATCTATCTATAAAAATCCCTGTTGCATTTATTTTATTATAATTGTCTTGTCCTCTACAATGACGATCTCTCCTCATCAACGACTTTACTTTTGCTCTTGTTTTTTATGTTTTACGCACATTTATTTTTCCTTCTACCCTTAATCTCAGCTCTAATTTTTATTACTACGGCTATGCCCATTATGTAATGCAATTTACTTAACCTTGTCTACTTCTCTGCTACTGCTCTTTTGTGGTTAACTTGTTTTGGTTCTTCACGGTTACTCTTGTTTGTTGCTGTTATTATCTTCTCATTGATAATCTCTAACTAAGCGTCTTGTCTGTTGTGCGTCTTATATGTAATGTCAGGATTTTTTTCTTTTGATTGACCGTAATAGCATTGTTCTCTTGTCTTTCTTTAACATCAAACGACTTGCACAGAAAACTCCTACAAAACAACAAAAGACCAAAAATGTCCCATGCTTTAATTTCAGCCTGCCCTCCCATAGATCCACAGGCTCCTTAATTTCTTTCATCGTTATTACTTCACTGAATGGTTTTGCTTGATGAATTTCTGTCTTGTTTCTCAACTTTTTAACCTTTTTATGTCTCAATTTTTTTCTGGTACTTGTCATTCATGTATACTTTTATTTTCTTATCCGTATACTTTACATACCTACTTATCTCTATGTTCTTGGTCTTTTCTTCTAATAACTGTTCTTGTATTCTCCGGTGTCCTTTCTACTAATTTCTGTATTCTCATGCTACAATACGATGCAACTTATTGTATACAATACGATATATAAGCGTAGATATATATAAAAGAAAACAAAATAAAAATGTGTATGATGAAGTTCAAAGCAGACTTTTATGTGCCTTCTTTTTATCTTTTTCATCATCAGTTCATAACCAAACATGTACATTGGTAATAATAATATATTATGTGATATAATAGGCCATGAGCCTCGTTCAGCTCAGTCTTGTCTAATTGTTTATCACGTAAACTTGCCTTAGTTTTGTCAAGTATATCGAGAATAGAGATTTTGAAGAATTTATTATTTTTAACCTTTATACTTAAAAGTGAGGATGATGAATGGGTATGGATGAAAAATGTGCAGTAGATTGAATTGGTATACGTTTTTTCCCTAGTCTGGGAATAAATTGAATGCTAGCAAGTCAAAAACGTGTACAAAAAAGGATACAAACTAATTATATTTTACAAGCACATTTTTTACAAATGATATGACATAACGAAACTAGCAAACATTTTGATGAGCTTTATACACCCCAAATGTACGAACGAGTGTCCATCCTTATTCATCCATACTGGCATATTAAGATATCATGGCTGTCTGTACAGAGTAAAGTAGTGCACTATGATAATAAATTGGAAACTGTCAGGGAAAAGTCCTTTTTAAAGCCATTTTAAACGGAGTTTTAAGTGGCGAATGACAGGCATAGTTTACCCAAATTAATGGCAACAACAAATGCACAAACTTAGGCAAATACGGCGTTCTTGAGGAGTTTGAGAGTTTGTTTTCTAAATAGTTACTACACTAAAAATTTTGGGTCGTTAATTGTTTCATTTCTCACAAAAATAGGTCACTGACACACGCAAAAATGCCGTATATGTCGCTTATTCAAATTAAAATGAATACATCACGGCTATGATCATGTTGCAGTTGTAAGTATGTTTGAATTTATGTTGTGCAACTGGATATTTCAAGAAGATACATCTTAAGATGGCAAGAAGAAAGATGTATTTGCATGTGTCTGGATGTAATACAACTCAATAAGTGTGACAAATTGACATTTTCACAGAAAAAATAACCAGTTAAATATCCCGATAAATGAATCGTCACATGAAATAGACAACGCCCTAAAACATCATTACAAATCATCATCAAATTTCCAGATTCAAATACATAATAATTTTTCATAAATAAAAGTATCAAGATATCACGTTGCCCCATAGCATGACGACAATGATTACCTATTTCTGAAAAACTTTTATATTCGTTTTGTAAATTGACAGAACGCATTTGTCAACAATCTCTCATTCATTATTTCTAAAATAGCATTCTAAAACTATTTTCTATTAACATAATATCCAATTATTAAAATATTAATGACAGCATTTTTAGACTGTTCTGATTGACAGTTAAACGGAGGCCATAAGAAAGGGAAGTTAATGTTAATCAGTGATGTATTTTGTATAACTTGTAATTGAATGTAACGAGTCATGCAATAAATGAACGTTATAAGTTGATAAGAAGGGCAATCACAAAAAGAACAAGTGTTCATCGTGTGAAAAAATAGCTGTTGAAGATTCTTTCTTTTAAAATGCTTTTAGGTTGCAAGCTAAATCCTACAACATAGATTTTTTTATAATGACGGTATTATGTACATAGGCACACACGCCACTTCCATTTCCAAACACGTAGCCACGCAGGGTATATAGAAAAATACATTGTTTATGATGTGATTTATGGAGTATCAATGAAAACCTACAACGGACGCATGTATGTAAATTACATAATGACAGTCTAACTTTTTACGCCTATGCATTATGTAAAACCGTATAAGGCTAAGGTCACCACTAATCAATAACAAAGTTGATTCCTTCAAGCCTTTGTTTCACTTGTTCTAGTGATTCTAGTAAACTAACGAACTAACCTAAAAATTAATTGAAACTATATTGAAAGTTATATAACGTTATGTCTTTTTGCTCGAAAAAAATAAAAAGCAGACCAAGGCTTATTTTCCTACATAACACAATACATGAGTGTAGAATTCATAATATTAAACCATAATATCATACTCCACTAAAGTCATCATCACGAAACTATGGTTTTAATTTAATATGACGATCTCATGACTATGACACACTAAACGTGTAGCAAACGGGAGAGTTGGGACTCCGCTAACCTAGTACTAAGTCGAATTCGAGCATTTCTTAGGAAGAGTAGAGAAGAAAAGTTTCATGCATGCCACTTGTTGATAACAACGGTCCATTGCCCATTCAATTTTCAGCTTTGTTACCAACCGACAAACCAAATCAGGATACAGACTTCTTACAGCATGACAGAAGAAAATCCACGAGAGGAAGAATGCTATATATTGGAATCGCAAAGACACGCTATATTATTGGCTATATAGTACAAAGTGATTTCCTTTTTCCTCGTATTTTGAAGTTATAAATAAAACTTATAGCTTGCGATGTTGCTAATATTTCTACTAACATTATTAGCTGAAATCATAATACGAGGTTGTCTTCCATATGTGCACTATTGTACACTATTACCTCCCAAATTCTCACACTCCGGGATAAAGTTTGCATTATTGTTTGGTGTAAACCGCCTACACTTTAATTTAACGTTTTACGTCATTTTCGTTACTAACGCTTGCTGTCATTTGTACATGCTTATTTTTTGAAACTGGAGCATACTAAGGGTTGCATGCATGGCTGTTCAAGATACTGTCAGTATAAAGTCTTTTAAATTGACTTCAAGGACTGGAGAAGATGCTCTTGGTGTTTTAAGCCTGTATTGCATTTCCGGTTGAGGGAGCAAGAGAAAAGTGATTTTCTTCGGGTTTATTAATAGCATAATGATTTGAAGGATAATACAAAATCCCTGCCTCTTTCTTCGCAATTACTGCCATGCGGATGTATGACCGCTGCTGTCTTGCTTCATATTGCAAACTTCAAATCACTGCAATATGTATGTACATCTATAAGCTTAGATTTGTTGATAGTTTAAACTCATTTCATGCATGCACTGTTATACAATAATCCGAAGATTCAATTTAAAACATTTTACTTGTCATTCATTAAAATCAGAATATTTTAACTTGAACGCGGTTATGGCAAGTAAGTTTCCTTCTTCATTGACGTCATATTTTTGTATAAAAACCGAGAGGTCTACCGGATAGCTTCACAGTTCAGTTTCAGTTCTACCCCTAATTTCTACCAGAAAAAGGAAGAAAGAAAGTACTCTGAAAACTACTTACTTACATACATAGTATTTTGTCTTTCTACGGAAATCGAAAAACGGGAACCTTACAAGAATTTCTAGTAAACATATTTCCTGTATCCGATCCTTCATTTGAAATAGTGAAATCACAACTTTCTCTTCAGAAACCTCTCCTCATATAGTTTCCGGAAAGTGAAAGTCGAATTCTACAGAAACCCGTTGGCAATCTCCTATTATTTGGGGATGAAAATGAAGAATTCATTTTATAGCAGTTTAGCCCTGTTTTCACTCTGTATTCTTGTACAAAATGAACGTTTTATCCGCGCTGAAGTATTATCTTCACAAAGCAGCAATATCGACAGGCTCAGTCGTGACACCCTCGTCCGCTTCGGCATCAAACCAAACAGCAATGAAGAATCACGAGTCAGAAATGTTCGTATGGAGGAACAGAGGCGAGTTTTGTCAGAAAGAGATCAATCAAGAGTCCGACTTGCCCGTGACTTACCTGAAGAGAGGTTGACAGTCATGGCACGAGTGCGAGATAATCCACAAGAGCGTTCCTTCCGTGTATCACGATTGGTTCGTGATGAGGTACGTGGGGAGGAGAGAGTCCGAATGAGTCGCAGGAGCGTTAGTCAAGACAGGCTGTTCCGGGCTACTGAAGGACAAGAGCGTCAAGTGGAGACAAGGAGGACCAGAAGCGTCGAACGACTTGACTCTCCTGAGCGGCGATTGGTTCGAGAAGCCAGAAATGCAGCGGAACGAAGGGAAGTCCGGAGTGAGGAACGGGTTTCTGAGCGACTAGCAGTGGATACGGAGGAAAGGCAATTGGTACGAATGAGGAATGAAAACTCACGAAGGATGGAAGCACGCCGGGAGGCTACCAGAGAAAGGAGTAGCAGAAGAATGATCCGAGATGACACTGAACGAGTTAACAATGAGAATAGACAAGTTGTCAGGGATGAATCCGCCCGTGTTCGTGACGAAAGTCGGCGAATGACGAGAGACGCAACTTCCCGGAATCGAGTTCGAGATGCGAGGAGAATGGTACGAGAGGAAAGGGCTGATGTACAAGATGAGACAAGGCGTATTGTAAGAGAGGATACGACCCAAATTCGAGACCAAAGACAAAGGTTGGTGCGAGAAAGTGACAACCGACGGGCCGTGCGTGATTCAACAAGAGTAAGAGATGAAAATCGCAGAATGGTGAGAGATGA
>JAHZMV010002879.1:0-11103 GCA_027743765.1 Coecobrya sp. COE2 | reverse complement strand
CTTATTTCTGCCTGACAGATCCGTATTAATGCTTGAGGATTTGCCTGAATTTAATTTTGTTGATATGGTTTCGGAATTTATTGTAATTGCGAGAAATAATGACTATTTTTGATAAGGTTTAATATATGTTATCTGTTGATGATAAGGCATGTCTATATGATGATTGTAATGTGTGGAATTATTGTTAACCATTACTGATAGTCTAATTGTTGGAAATCATCGTTATGTTGTTACAAGATAGACTCAATTTCAATTTCAGTTTTCAGGTGCATGTGTGTTCATCAAAGTTAACCGTCTTGATATACTCTATAACATACTAGAATATCCATACAGTGAGAATTTTGCATATAAGAAGGATGCATTGTTCTTTGCTGAGATTGGTGGGACGTTTCGTGAGTTGTCTGTCAATATCTAAACCAAGGCAGACTTCAAAAATGTGCTAACAATTAATTTAAAAGAATTTGGTTTTGACAAAAAAAAACCTGTATAAATCAAAAGGAACAATAGATACTTGTAATCTTTATGCCTAAGAAGTTTAAGGAGCCACCGCGCACGTATCCAAATCATGGTCAGTTGTTTAATCTATTCCATTGCCACGTCTTAACTGCTATTTATATGTTGAGTGTATAATAATTTTAATATATTAAAACAATGAGTAATTTCAATGAACTATTTCCTAATTTTCTAGAGCCATTCGAACAGTTATTTGATGCGGCTGCATACATCTCTTTTTCTTACAACAAGTGAAGTACTTAACTTGGTAAATTATGGCATCACAGATTATAATTATGTGCATACGGTAGAACATAAGCAAAGAATCTTTGATATTTTTGCATAACCTTTTAACGTCTAATTCAGTTAGAAAACATACAAGACTCAGTACGTACAATATCCCTACGATACACAACATACCCAGAAAGCTCTTACGACCAATTTCGTCCCCACCTTGCACCCTCGGCTTTGAATCATAATCACCCATAGGTAAGCTCTGGGAATACCTGTAAGCCAAATTCCTCCATGAATCCCACTTATTTAACAAACCGCTTTCTTCAATACAAGAATAAGTTTGCATTAGCCAGTATCTGTTAACAGTATTAATTTCAAGAAGGTAAATGGCCTCAAGTAAGTGTTCCTTTAACGCAAAGCATTGTACTGAGCTGAAACTGGTTACGTTTACAATTATTTTTGTGACATGTAAAATATGGCTCAAAACAGTTTTTGAATAACTTATAAAAGTGTGTTTTTTGGTAAGCATTTCTCTATAGTTTGTTACGTCGTCATCATCCCAGAGAAAAAAACTGTTGTTCAGAACACTTAACAAGTTTTTTATTGCAAACGTGTTATGGTATTCTATCCATGGCAATTGACCGACTTTTTGTCTATTAATTTTGTAACCTGCTTCCAGAAATTCTTTAAGAGATGTAAGTGGTGACTCCGGAACAAATACAGTTAGTGTGCTGACAATCCCATTTCCGTAAAAATTGCAAATAAACATTCCTAGAACTTGCAACAAAATACAAAACTTTAAGTTGATCGTCCAACATCTCTCGGTGGCTCCTAACAGCGTCCCGAAAATGTTGAGCATGTTGATGAAATCATTTCTGATATTGTACGGACCCTGTTGTTTCATAACAACAATAATCGTGATGATTGTTACCATTAGAATTGCCCATATGATTACTGAAAAAGATTCAATCCATGTGGAAACGTCAATAGTCGTGTCAGCCATTACTCGAGCCGTGTCTTTGCAATAGACTAAAATCTGCTTGTCAATATTGAAAAACCTATATCTTGTATATACCCAATAATGTGTTTTTAGTGGTTTGTCGGTATAAGTGTCGTATCTAACCATTATGTGAAGGTGTTGTTTCTGGTCCATAGAGCTGAAACCTTTAACATCATTCCGATGAACCAATTCGAGTGAAATATTATTATGTTTAGACAATGTAATGGCTACCATAAATTCTTTACTGCATTTGTGAAATTGAGTAGACACAAAAACGTATACTTCACAATGAAGTTGGTTAATATCGTCGTAACTTTCCGGGATGTAAGGAAGGTACACACGGGTGGTTACCCTCCGTTTATTAGATTGGTAGAAATATTTTCGACTAGCATAAAGTGGTTTAACTAACTCATCAACAAACTTTGCATTGAACAGTCCAGAACTGTGACTTTGTTGGCAGTATCCATTGCAAAACACAAAGAATCGTGGTTGGAGACCGGTTTCGGAAACATATATTTGAATAAGAAATTTCACCGACGGCGTGTTTTGAAAATATACAGCAAAGCTGCCTTTTAAATTTATAGATTTTCTAATATCCACAGCATTTTCCTTGTTAACAAGAAGCACAAGAGTGGTTGAGCTCATTGTAAGGTCCCAAAATGTGTGCATTACTCTCATTCCCATAACCCAGTATTTAATGTAAGTTGATATTATAATGTGACTTGGTTGTGTGTATTTGAACGAAAATTTTCTTCCTATGTTCTGTCGATAACTATGAAAAATCATACAACGAAGTTGTGTAAACTGGAAATATATTTCATCCATTGGGAATGTGTGAAACGATATTTCGACTTTTTCCGGGTTTGAATTAAGTCCTTTGAAAAGCGGGCCCAGTATGGCGTTCAATCTATGATTTTCTAAATTTAAACTGCTGGATGATGCATGCAAAACGAATAGTTCCATCATCAAGAATGCAATCTGGAATGCATAAATGTTTACCACAAACATTTTGAAATCTCCAGGTTAAATTTATTTGGATTCAGCCGGCTAAGAAGGAACTATAATGATACTAATAATTTAAATATCGTAGGGATTTGTTCTAATGATTAAAATACCAATATTAGTTTCTCCTGCTGAGAAGGTGTTTACCACCTAGCCGTATAGATAATGCTAGATATCACTTTCCTGAATAATGCACCGACACAGCGGGCTCGTGAGCAGTTTCTTGAAAAAGTATTGCTGAACTGTGAGCAAACCTAGAAACCGATATTTAAAAATTCTGACTGATTCCCATTTACGTTGTTTGTAATCCAATGTTTGTTAGTTTAGGCTGACAAACTGTAAATATTTACGATGCATATGTGGTGTAGACCTGATATTTTGCCTTGATATATTAATTGAGCAAATTTTTTGAACCGTGACCCCCCTTGAACAAGATAGTCTCGGATTTTGCCGCCTTGTTATTTTTTATGTAGCATCCCATGAACAAATACTCCATGCAACGTTTCAGGTCTCTGCCCCCATGTGTGGATATGGCTGTGCGCACCAAACAATTCGTGCTACAAGACAAATAAATTGTTATTGTTCATTAGTTGTAGCTAGTTGTAGTTAGTTGTTCATTGTTGTTATGGGACTGAAATTTTTGCATGATGGAAGAGTGTCATGTGGGCCATATTAGCACAGGATTACTCCGTAACAGTCATTTTTCACAACTAATCGTAAGTAAAAAGATAAATTGATTTTTTGAAAGATTTTTGTGAATAAAGTCGGCACATATACCTTAGACGTGGACCGAAATTTCAAAATTTGGTCGTGAACCTAAACTAGAAACGTTTGCTCTATTAAATGGAGAAACTACAAATTAAACTGCAAATTAAATATTCGTGTGCGACAATGCAATCAGAAGAAGAATATTTGAAATACTTTAGTTTTTCAAATTCAAAATAAAATGCTTTACTAAATTCAAAAAATCATATCAATTGTGTTGGTGCTGAATGCATAACACGAAAATATGCATTCGAAAGCTCTATCTTTTCTGCACATTATGGTACTTATATCGTGAATGTTTATCAATATGTACATACACACCACACCATTAAATATAGTGGTCTGACTTTAGATTAAGTACCAAAATTGTTCAAACCTCATTAACTTCTCTACTAGACTAGACTACATTTTAGATTTTTTTTATTGGTTTTCGAACAATGCTCCAATTATGAGATTACATGGAAGTGGCCGAAAGCAGTGCAACTTTGAACCAATTCAAAATATAAAATTTTGTCAAAATGTTCCAAATTGGAAAAATAATAATTTTTAATTTTTACGAAATTGTGGTCCCAGGAAAATTAATTTAAATCTTTAGAGATAAGAGCTACTAGAAAAATACATTTTGAAGATAGTTCAACACTTAAATAAAAAATCCACATTTTGACAAATTTTACATTTTTGTCCTGATTCAAAGTTGCACTGCTATCGGCCACTTCCATGTTATCTCATAATTGGAGCATCGTTAAAAAGCAAATAAAAATCTAAACTGTCTCTCTTCGGATTTTTGGATTTTGCCTTAGTACAGAAGTTGTTGAGGTTTGAACGATTTTGGTACATTTTTGGTAAAGTCAGATCACTTCAGAAAAGATAGAGCTGTCGAGTGCAGATTTACGTGTTATGCATTCAGCAGCAACACAAGTGATATGATTTTTTGAATTTGGTAAACCGTAAAAACTAAAGCACTTCAAATATTCTTCTTCTTCTTGCATTGGTGAATACAAATATTTTAATTTGCAGTTTTCTCCATTTAATATAACAATCGTTTCTGGTTTTGGTTCACGACCAAATTTTGAAATTTTGGTCCATGTCTAAGGTATATGGGCCGACGTTATTGACGAAAACCTTTCCAAAATTCAATTTATCTTTTTACTTGGTTGTGAAAAATGACTGTTACAGAGTAATCATGTGGTAGTATGACCCACATGACACTCTTCCATTATGCAAAATTTCAGTCCCATACTTGCTAGAATGTTTGAACAATAACAATTTCGTCGTCTTGTACCACGAATTTAGGAACAAGAAGTGCCTTTGAATTTAACGGAATCACTTTTTATGCTATTTTCCACATGACACTCTACGTGATATATCTATGGATTAACCCTTCAAGCACTACTTTCCACATATTAAATTTTGAAAAGCGTAAACTTCAACTGATAGTATCTATCACACTCCAAACATTTAGAAAAATGACTAAGGATACTCTCATACTCTAATTATTTTTCAAATCGAAATTGATTTCAAATGGAATTTCTAATAACTATTTAGCATTAATCCCAAGGTTATTTCTGTTAATAAATATTACTGAGTTTTTGTATTGTTTGGAAAAATCAATACTGCTTCCTGTTATCCGACACCATGGCAACGTGAGTTAGCAACCCTAGGAAAATTCACACAAAGCTTCACTTTTACAAGTTCGAAATATTTTTTCTTTAAAAATTCGTGTTTGAACAATCAACTTCAGCTTAATATTTTAAATCACCGATGATACTGGTATGTTGCTTTGTTATGCTTGAGCTGCATTACAGTTGGGTTTGCTTGATTCTTGTAGGCAACATATTAGAGAGCTTATAATACTCATGTGCAAATATTCTTCCGGGATTGTCTGTTCTGAGTTTATATACGGTTTAAAAGCGAAATTCAAATAATTTCACTAAATTGTAAGGAGACAGGTTTCACTAAATCCAAATGAGATCTTTCAAGATTTTATTGAAACAACTGGGTATAGTATTTGATCACCAATTATATTTAACTTTACGTCTTGACACTTTATGTAGTGTTATAACAATTAAAAATTTAAAATGTTTGAATTTTTCTCACAACTTATGTTCCCTGATATACGCCGAAAGAATACTAAATATCTGCTGGAAAGAGTAGAACATACAATGTTAGAAGGAAGTTCTCCTCTGGAACATGTAAACAATTATTCTCATAACTACCATATGAAATATCCCTGAAGTATTACAGTCAGTCTATGAACATGCAACCGTATTTTGTTTCTGTTCGTTTTAGGAAATAAATGTTAATACTGAATATTGTACGCATATAAAAATAATTATTTCTTGCAACGGATTTTCAAAAAAAAAACAAATTTCAGATTTTTCACGTTATGAAGAAATAATTATTTTAGTGATATACAGCAACTTTCGCAGGTGTTTTTACTGTACAACCTGCCAAGATGTTTCATGTTCATACCACACTGGTTTTCACATATTACTGGGGTCTGTTTTAAGTTGTAGAAATACTTGTTGCCAGACTGAATAACAGATTACGGCTTGAAACCCAAAAAAACTAATTATCTTTTCAACAAAAAAGTAATTACTTTTCAAAATTAAAAAAAACAATTACCTTCATCCAAAAATCCATTTAGTAATATCTACCACCTACCAACTTACTGTTAAGAAAACATTATGAAAATGAAGGAAAATAATGATGCTTACATCGTCGAGATGAAGTATGATCATCACAAATCAGGTAGAACGGAGGTGACTGAACATTATTCGTTTTTGTTTTAGGTTGCTGAATCTATTTTTGATTTTAGTGAAGAGGCAAGGCGCCACAAATAATTGTCAAATATTGGATATATCACTTCTTTTCGAAAGTATAGTACAACCGTCATATACATAAAGGTCCACGCAGCAACTAGACATCATTACATGATGTTCTGTACATCAGCAACTTCAAAGAAGGCGCTTATGTACAGTCACTGGCCAAATTGTTCGTGATGGGTACGTATTGTTTGCATTACTGAATGTACTTTCCTTATTTGATAATATTTCTCTGCAAGTGTGAATGCATCTAAAAGCCCTGTTTCCCCTCTACTTAAGACCAATTAAAATTTCCAAAATAAATACGCTGTATAATAATGGAGATAAGTTTCCCTTGAAGAAATGGAAACTTGTTTGGACAAAATAGTTCGTGATCAAGGAACTATCGGCTTAAAATCTACTTAGCATTAATTATGGTTGCAGTGGCAATCAATAACCACTTTTAAACTTATTTTCATGTATTCCTTAAGTTTTGACATTGCTGGAATACTAGTCTTCGTTTAAAAGTAGTAATTTCTGTTCCAGATTCCGAGCGGCAGCTTTTTGTCTCTATGAGTCTCTCTAGATAATTCCACAAGATTTAAATCATGGACAGGACTCCCAACGAGCCCATTACTTTAATTTGACTATTAGTGAACAAAAAGTTTGTAAGTTTTTCAGTTTACATGCGCCAATGTGCAGGTATAACAAGAAATTCCAATTTTGCCCCAAGTTTTTCCCGAAAATTTCAAATGTTTAAGGGGAACTCGGAAGTAGCCATCAGTAATCTTCATACCAAGAACATCGTGAAGGTTTCCGGTACTTATGATGGAAGAATAGTACTAATCTATCTGCCAGATAAAAAGTTATGGACGAAGATACAAATATTTCAGAGCGCAGATAATTGGCATTCGTTGATAGTATTAACTATGCAGCACCATACTTAGGAGATAGTTGTTTTAATTTGTTAGTCCAAGTAATTACTTTTTCAAAAAGGAATCACTGAGACGAAGCACACTACAAACAATATTTGTATTTGGTTTGCAAACCAATTGTCTGCAAGGTGATGACAAGAAAAATTTACAAGTTTCAGTTTTCAGTATTCATCTTTCTTATGTAATCACATTTTCCTTGTTTTGAATTTGCTGTGCAACAAAATTGAATGACTTTGTAACTCGTAATTGTTTGGATGATTTGTAGTAAGCCGTTTCTTACATTGCGGACAAAAAATGTTGAACGATTCTACCGGTTGGATGATTGAGCAACTGATTATTTAATTGTGACAAAAAGATGCTTCACCTTTGACCCCATAAATGACTATTAGAGCAAACTGTGTTTTGGTTGTGGCTAAAACGACTTGACCTTCGACCCCGTAAATTATGAATGAAGCAACCTCATTTTTGATTACGGAAAACGAGACTTGACCTTTGACCATGCGACAAAGTCAGTAATCAGTAAAATGAATATGCACAGATTCAAACATGGCAAGTACAAAGTGTCAAACCAAGTTTGTTATTTGCGGTTAATAAAACCGTGACAGCAGGCAAATTTCTTTTTGAGTGATTGCGCAAACTATAATTTATGATATCCATGTTTCTATTCCTTTGTCCTGTGTCATATTACCCGGTTAGCACCAAAATGAAAGCAAGTATGCAATGATATCCTATGCCGTATTCGTAAACTGGATTCCAAAAAATGTTTGAGACTCTTGTGTCATCGTTTTCGCATTCTGTCTCTGCGTAAGACACAACAGAATTTTTACACGAATCTGCATTTTTGAAACGTTTTTCATCTAGTATCATGTTACGCAGTCAAAGTTCTAAAATCTTCGTCAAAAACAATTAGCAATCAAAAACGAATCGAATGATTTGTTGATTATGAAAATCGCACAAAGAAAATTCTAATTGGTAGGATAACTATCAGAGCAATTAATTAATTGTCATTAGTACCAAATGTGACCGAGTACCAATTCTTAGCCTACATCTGTTTCAACAATTGGAGTTTGAACTTTTGCGCGAATCTACATGTTTCAAACTTTATTCGCCTTGTTACAACTTGCCCCGGTCGATGTTCCAAATTCTCCGTCGTCAAAAATAGCCAGCAATCTAAAACGATTCGATAGACATACCGATTATAAAAATCTTCCCATGCAAAGATTAATTCGTAGGATAATTATCAGAGCAATTAGTAAATTGTGATTAGTATCTAATGTGGACGAGTACCTAAACACATCCTACACCGATTTCAAAACTTCGATTTTGAATGAATGCGCAAATTATCATGTTTGAAACTTTTTTCATCTAGTTTCATCTTACCCCAGTCAAATTTCTATAATTGCCATAGTAAAAAACAATCTGCATCCATTTACTAGTCGAATGACGTTGCGGTTGTCGAAATCGCCCAATGCAAACCTTAATTGGTAGGATAATTATCCAAACAGTTAATTAGCTGTGATTAGCACTAATTGTATATGCGTATCTAATAACATTTTACATTTTCACTACCATTTAATCAGATCACCAGCCTTTTATCACTTTTATTCATCAGCAAATCTTTTTGTTCATAAGGATACGTTACAAGGCTTTTAACAGGCACTTTTCCCAGAATTGCTATTTTTGCAGGTTTGTTATTTTGTTATAAGTATATTCAGGTACGAATTCCGTCAGGTTTGTTATTCCGGCTAAAATCTTCCATCATTCTTGGGACATCAGCCATAGTCTCAATACAAGCAACTTGCCTTTACGGCCATTCACGATGCACACTTGCTATAAAAACAGATAAAGACTTTACCCTCATCGAGCTAGCCGATGACGAGAAAGAGGAACGAAACGAGAATAAACCTGTTTTGTATTCACTCCTGCATAAACTCACAGCAGCTAACTGCTCCCGATTATTTAGCGATTACTGATCATCAACATCACACACTAATTATTACTAAATATTCGGAGAATCATTAACTCAATAATCATCTCTCCTATTTTGGGAGTTTTAATAGTGGGTTTCCTAACACCAGCCATTGCAAAAACGGACTATTTTTGCATGATCATTTCATAGGTCATGCATATTGGCTTGTCTGAAATCGGAACGCAAATTTACGGGCTTAGAGAAATTCAAATCATATGCTCACATATTATAATATTATCTTGCATGTCCATATATGTATGATATAGTTATATTTCTAATCAATAAATGCAATCTAATAGTTATTTTATGAGAACAAATAATATATCTTTTCTTTTTTGTGAAAGCTCATCATTGAAAAGGTTTTTATGGTAACATTATATGATACAAATACATTTGTGATGTCTTACGAAGCTTCTACACTCCGACGAATTATATAATTAACGACTGTTTTACAGCTATTTAGTTTTCGTTTAGTGTAAGTAGATAGAGATGGTAATTAGGCTGACTTACTAATAGCAAGCAATATCTTGACTGAGTGAATGTACGAACATCAAAACCTCTGCACGATGACTGTAAACGCTATTTCGCACGGCTCTGGAACCGGATGTCCAAATTTAACGTAGTAAAGTAAAAAAAACAGTTTCAACAACCAATTTGAATTACAGCTACACAGAACGTTTTGCAAAATCATGAGAAAAGTGGTTCTAATATCGTCAATCACTCGTAAAAATACGGAGTCGATATATATAAATACAGCTACCTAAAACGAGGGATCTTTATGATAGGAATTCAAAGGCTAACTTATATATGTATACTTGGGAAAGTTTATGATTAGTCAGCAAAAAACTGAAAATGATGAAAACTGAAATGAAAAGAAACCTTACAGCTGCATATTTTGTAATGATCAAAAATCCTTCTTTGACAAACGTGAACTTGATCAGGATACCAGATCACACATTTTTAACTTACCTTTTCATGTGACAGATTCAGACGGGAATGCAGAACATTGTGTAGCTTAACTGAGCACATGAAAATGTGCAAATCATAGGCGAGCGTTATAATTCAGAAAAGGTTTTTATTTAGAAAATTTCTGAATGTTACTGGAATAGAAGAAACATTATGCCCTTATCATAATAGGGCACATTCTTACCAGCTCACAGCAGCTTGTTTCAATTTTTGTGCTTACACCATAAAATAATAAATACAGCATTTAGTATTTAGAATGGTAATAATAATAATTCTGTGACCTTTATAAAGTAATTGCGATACGCCCTTCATCTCAGCGAACATGGTTTAGTAATTTCGTCTAGAATTCATTCGCCAAAATAACAAAAATGAGCCACACATATTTTAATGTAAATAAATACATGTCAATATTACGCCTTGACGCTAAGAAAAACATATACAGGTGTGAGCTTGTATATTATGCTTCACTAACGACAAAAATTTGCTCGGCCAGCCTGAAAACATGCTTAATATTTAAATATGGCAAATTGCTGGAAAAAAGAAAGTCCGAGTCACTTAATATTAAAATCTCAATCAAGGAGAAGGCGTCTATTTTCCACGCATGAAGTAGACCCTCGTCGACCATAACATTTGAATTTGCCTACGGCCCAACAATTTTTAATGTACGTAACATTACTGTTGTAAACCAGTTTTTTGATATTCGTGCAATATATTTCAGCAGTTTTAACATCATTAAGCCATACAAAAAATATATAATGACTTTTAGCGGCACATGGAGGCTATACGTATGTATGTATGTATGTAATTTGGGAAGGAATCATGACATAAATTAGTCAATGACCGCAGCTGAGGAATCAAGTATTTGATTATTTCAGTCTCTCCCTTTCAGTTTACACTGGTGTTTGTTGGGGTGATCTTATTTCCCACGTGTAGGGA
>JAHZMV010002878.1:0-11996 GCA_027743765.1 Coecobrya sp. COE2 | reverse complement strand
CCACCACCCCAAATATAACAGAATAATAATTACTCTTCTTCTTCCTTGATTTTTACTTGACTTCTTGACTCACATTTCATCTCATCTCATGAGTCATGATGACGCTCTGTTTATGTTTAGATTTGGAAAACAATTTACGACCTTACTTACCACAAGAAAACACACACACACATTCACTTCCCTTATCTAAATAGATAGCTCGATGATGATTATATAACGACGCTGCTGAATAAATAAAGACCACCAAAGAAAAAACTGCAAAATCAGACCTGCTTCTAGTAGAGTAGCAAGACGTATCCCAAAAAAGGGTTAATCTAGACACCGGACAACGTTTTTTATTTTGTTTTTTGTCTCTGATAAATGTTCCAAAAATACTCACTACGCATATTTTAAAAATATATATCAGGTGAGGTCTCTTGTTGATGACCAGCACCTCTCTATAGGGCATTAGGACAAATACCACCAAGATGCATTCTTTTCCACGCTGAAAATTTTTTTCCAACATGAAACTTGCATTTCCGTACGTATGTTTCGTATCAATTCTGTTATCTGGCTCATTACATCTTCTTAATGAAATGTTATACGGGATAGGAGAAAAAGGTAGAAAGCTTAGAGATAAGAAGGAAAATACCTGCAACATCATCATCACAAAAATAATCAGACGTGCACTTGTTTATTAATGCATCTCACAGAGAGGCGAACAAAGCCACAAGCTGAGATTACTCGGGTGAGACGGTATGCCTACGTAAGCAATAGTAATATATCTTGTTGGACTATCAGTCAAAAAGAAAGAGAAATGCTCTAAATGGATTTGTTTTGTGAGAGAGGGAATCTGTGTACAAGTTTATTATTGGGATTTAAGATGATCACTTGTATGGAATAAAAAAAGGGGAAAGTATTAGGAAAGGTTATTATTATTATACGCTGTAAAAAATGCTTAACTGTTTTAAAAATGTACAATATATTTTTATATAATAAGCTTACAGTCTAAAAATAATAGGAAAAATACAACTGTATTACTTGTTATTTAGGATAAAATACCGTAAAGTCTTTAATTATAGGTCATGACAAAAAAATTAAGAGAAGTATAAAAATTTGTTGAACGGTGCTGAAGTAAGGCAAGTTAGGTTTAAAATTTTTACGGTGGTCTGAAATGTGAAAAGGTTTCTGGAATTTATTTTAAAGATGAGTTGGTAGTATGCTGGTCATGGAAAATTTGGAGATTGAGAGAACGTGTGTGGAGCGTACACACCTGACCTGAGCCCCTGATTATAGAATCAACGGGAACACGGGAAGAGGTTAAATGAAGCTGAACTTTTTGAAGGGAGAGATGTGAACAGTGAAAGAAAAAAAATGATGAGATGTGTATGAGTGTGTATTTGTGATTCAAAGAATGAGAAAAGAACTCTTCTAGAAAAAATATATATTCATGTGAGTCAGAGAGTGAGGTGAAGGGTAATAAATAAAAGATAAGCAAGAAGATCACACACATTGATAGATAAGTTAAAATAATGCATGATGCGTATTGCGTAGACTGACTGGACTTAACTGGAGCTCATCAATTACAACAGGTGGACTCGACTATATAAATATAATGCGTATAGTGAAAAATATGTCCAGAGAAATGTTTTGAATCTGAAATTTTTTAACGCCGTTTATATTTTAAAATAGTAACATGTAACGCAAAACTGACTGCAGATGCAGTAACGGCATGGATGTCATATAGTTTTAACGCGTTGTTAAATGCATAGTTGAATGAAATTCTTAAATCACTTTTTGGAATTTACAGTAATTCCGGAAACAAATTTGAAGGGTTAACTAGGCTCATAAACATTTTACAATCTCATCACTCATATTTTTTAACATAATCATAAAATTGTTGTAATATCCTAATAACACATTAACTAGAAGTTTATTACCGTAACGACGCAATAAATTTCACTTTAAAAGTTTGGCAAAATAATTATATTTTTTTGCCATTATTTTTTTGCAGCAGAGGCTTTATGGATTCCCAACCCTCCAGTCAGCTACTTTTAGATCCGGTGCGAATGTGTCGTAATAAAAACCGCCGGAATATGAAAGACTCGTCCAACTCCATTCTGCACGGAAACTCGGTGAGCATGGCACACCGACACCGTCGTAAAGTTAAGAGCTTTTGCACCAAAGAGCCGGAAATGATCCGGGAGGCAACACGAGGGGCACAGATTGCCACAGCAGAGTGCCAATTCCAGTTTCGCAACCGCAGATGGAACTGTACTTCCCATCCCAAAAGCATTCGCCGAATTCTTGACCGAGGTAAGCAAAAAATAGGAAAATATGAACGGCGTTAAATTTCAACTGATGAAATATTAGACCATAATTTAAAAGCGATATGATGATAGTAAATTAAAAGTTAATTTATATATTTTTTACTCTGCACTTCCCCTCCTCCTAAATAAATTACTATTTGCACAACAACGAAAAATAGTGTGAAGATTTGTGTTAGTACAAGAAAAAGGGAAGAATGTTTTCAAATAACTTGGTTAAACAATGTATGCAAGTACTTGTCCAACCAGTTGGCTTGTCATCGTCATCATCTTGATGGCTGATTAGCATTCGAGATTTTTTTGTGTCGCCTATTGTCTGTCTCTTTTTTGCTAGTAGTCTGAATATTATGCGTAAAATAAATTACAATTATTTTATTATAACTGCTTATATCATTTCTATAGATAGAGAAACAAGTAGCTAGAGGTAACGATGATATTATGAGTTATAAGTTGTTTGTTGGGTGCAAAAGGTACGTTGATAGGGAAATAAATTGCGTGTGTTTAGATAAGTAGTTCTCTTGGCAGAAAAAAATTAGATAAGTTGAAAGTGAAAACCTGAAATAAAAATGTAGCGGTAAAGTAATACCAATATTTAGATAAGGAAAGTAAATGACAAATGTTTGCCATAGTAGACCGACGGACAGGATTATTTTGTAAAGATATTTTGCGGCGATTGAGTCTATCAAATTTGCACAAAGAATTTGCACATAATTAGCATTTCGTTTTTACAGTGAACCAGATTATTATCAGCTCATATTTGGTAAATAGGTAGTCTATAATACACCTGTATAATAAACTAGAAATATGACGTGTGCATACAAAAATAAAATATATTTTTTTAGATAATAAATTATTACAAATGAAAAAAAAGTTATATGACTGACACGTTATAAAAATTCCTAGTAATAATAATTGATTGTTGAGTGACAATAATGGAATTGGGTGCTATAAAAATTGTGCTAGAGGAAAACGCAATTCAAGAGAGATTAGGTTGCCACGTGATAAAATATGATGATGGTGGAGATAAGATTCCTGGCTTGTAAAACAGGTACAATGCAATCCTCAAAAAATATATTCCACTGTATAGGTAGCTCAACTCTCGTAAAAGGATTTGCATAAGTGGCTTAATAAACGCTGAATAATGAAGGTAAAAATTGAATATTTCAACGAAATATTGGATTGCGTAATAAAAAATATCTCATCAGAGAAGCACAATGATATATAAGTCACGTTTTTCTTGTGCGTCAGAATACAATGAAATTGTGCGATGTTCATAACCCAATATAAAAAACTTGGTTAAGGTTAATTAGTTGGATAATTTATGAACTTTGCACTCTTGTCTATTAACATCACACAAACAGGTGTTTTATTGTGTACGGAAAAAAGTCATTAAGAGATTGTCGTAAATTTTACTGTCAAACTTTTTATTAAGTTTATTGATATAAAAAATCCAAATCGGACAAAGATGCAAAAAATTAGATTTTATCTTGAAAAAAAACTTGGTTATTAAAGGGCCAAATTCAAAATCTTTTCACTTAATAATCGGCAACCTGGAAATCAGAATTAATAGGTCGTCCAAGTCTCACAAAATTTTTAGTTGTTTTCGATGGTTAAAATTATTCTGGGAAATTTACGTTTTGGTGAGCTAATGTTTTTTACCGATATTTACAAATATTGAAAGCATACTCACTTTTATAAATTTAATTTATTTCAAGCGTAATGCTCAAATATATAACACCTACATTCACCACACAGTAAACTGTTTCATTTTAACAGTTAAATTTCATTATCGGGTTTAAACATTCTCTTATCCAATCTTGCTGGTCACATTTCAAGATTAGTTTCTTTAAAAAAGAAGGGTTGAAAAATTAACTTAAAGAATTTTCATTCTGGGTGTATTGTTAAGTTTATTTATTATTGAGCCAGTTTATTGTTAGCTTTAAAACCATTGTTGAAACTAAGTACCTGATATGATTACACGCCACTCTCAATAATTTCTTCTAGAATCCATTACAATTCCTTATTTTAGATAGACCATTGGTAAACCTTGGTTTTGAGTTTTTTTATCTTATCTAAGTTTAAGCTATTTAAAAACCCGTAAGATAAGACAATCCCTACACTAAACCTCATACTAAAGATAAGATGAACAGCTATCGTCAATTAACTCTTATCCTTTTTTATTACAAGTTATTCCAATCTTAACTAGCCGTATTGAACATGAGAATCTAGGGATACCTGAACTAGACTCACTCAGCAATACTGAAAGTAACGCCTCTTTAAAATTTGTTGTTCTTCTTCTCTGGAGGACAAGATCATTTCATTATGGAATTTGGTTTTAAAATAAAAGCATACACACAAAACAGTCACTCTTTTAAAAAGAATATCATCTCATCTTCTACTTCATGTCGTGCACGATCCCATCAGTTATCATTCTTGCAGAGCCATTGTCATCTCTACCCCCACTCCATATAATATAATCTTGCCTAAGTGCAGTTTCTGATACAAAACTGTTGACATTGACCTGCTGATGATCATGATGCACTATCCATTCAGAAAGATAATATAAAAAAATTCAATGATCTCATCCACTAAAACACCAGCAGCAGCGTCTAAAAAGACAAATTTGGTATAGTGCCCTATGTTTACACAAGCTAAAAAGCATTTTTACATTTTTTTATTTAAAAAAATATATATTATATGGACGTACAAATATTCCAAAGAGTATTGTTGAGTGGACCGTGGGAAACTGAATAAAAAGTCATCACTTCACGAAAACCTACTCAGGAGTGACAATGCCCAGAGTGATTTGTATTTTTACACCTGAACAAGAAGCATTATCTATCTATCTACCTGTTTCTCTCTTTCTGTCTACCTATCCTCTTCTATGAAGAAAATAAAAGAAGAATGAACTTTATTCCCTTTCCATTTTATCAACATCAAAAAAACCAACCCATTCTTGCTCCGTGCATGCTGGCATTGTTGACAAGTTGTAGTAGTGGTCGGTCGATCCGGTAGTAAATCAAGTGTCCCTTCTTTCCTTCCTTTTTTACAATCCATTCCTCCTTTTAAACTCTTGTATTCCATTACAAACAAAAAATTTGCTATATGTGTGTGTACCCTATCAACTTGTTAGACTTAAAAGCTGATGCAATTTTTTTGGAGCTGGTGCTTCCCACTAGCTCACAGGTTTGGTATTTGTTTTCGAGTAATTTCTAAATAAGTCAAAATTTTGCACACTAAGCCAACAATGTTGTAGGTTATTGGTGTACATGATTAAATTATTTACAATTGTACTTTTGTCAGTTTTTTAAATTAAAAGAACCGGTGTTGCAATGATCTGTTTTGATTTAAATCCAAAGTGGTTGTTGGAATATTTCAAGGCGTGCAAATCACACAAATTTTCAAATTTCTTTGGCTAATAATAGAAATAATCAATTATCATTCATTCATAACGAATCGCTACAAAACTATTTTTATGCTGATAGAATAAAATAAAGCAGGAAATATCAGGTAGCCATTGTCAAATGTCGTCACGACAATTTAAGATTCATCTTATTGATATATTACTTCCCTCTCTATTTGTTAAGTGCAATAACATGTGTATAACAATGCTAAAAACAACATAAAAAATATTGTTAGTCATCTTCTCTCTCAAAGATGATGACAAGTGACACGAAGTTAAAGGAAGAGAGCACGACGATAACGATAAAAAAATATATGCCTTGGCGGAACAATGATGCTCATAAAAATTACTCAATTTTCTATGTAATTCTTCTCTTCTCTTGTCGAACAAAAGGAGAGCAGGTTATTTGAGAGGAAGACCTCCTTGGGATCTTATCTGTGGTGTTATTATCAGACAAAAAACTTTTTATGATGATGATGATGACGATGACATGACTCATGGGAATGGTCTACTAAAGTTTTACGACGAAACATATAATGCTTTTGTGGTTTTTAGTTCTGACTTTTAAATGTCGAAAGTAAGATCGTGAGACTTTTCTTGCTTTCCCCAGACAGAAGCAAATGAAGGAGAAACGGTCAGCCAATTCATTGTTTACTTTTAACAAAGCACTACACGATGACATATTTTCTTGAGAAAAAATGTACAATAAGTCATAATGGATTTTAGTAGAGCTAAAATGCCTCTATGGGAAATATTGGAGCAGAGTCGAACGACTTTGTTTGAACCTCCTCAGGAGGGGGAGGGATGGCGATGATGGGAGAATAGATTTATTGGCTATCAATCATCGTCCAGAGAAAAAAAGTCAGGGAGAGAGGCTGGCAGTCAGGAAAGGACTTCACACGAGCATATTGAAAGCAAAATGTGATCTGGGAAGGGTTAAGCGTAGAAGATTGACTGGACTGTAAAAATGTAAAGTTTATTTAAAGAATGATTGATTAGTACTACTGACTACATACAAGAATGATTATCAATCAACCACAACCGACTAAAATGTGAACTGTGGTAAAAATGAATAGATTGTTGAAATTGAAATGCATATTGTCCATCAACATTATCAGCATATTTTTAAATGGTGGTCAACAAAACGGTAATTAAATACGGTAAATCACAATATAAATGACAGCTCTGTCATATATTCTTTGGTAATATTTTTAATTATTTACTTATGCAAAATAAATTGCCTTTTTGAGAGTCAATAAATCACACTTGAAAAACTAATTAAGATTTTTTAATGAGATCGAGTAAAAAGCTGAGTCGAAAATATTATTTTTTGAGTAGTGATGACGTCATGTAAGAAAATAAAATAGGTGTAATTAGTCACCAGGTTAATAATCTGTGAACCATTGATGGTCTACTGGGTGGTAACAAGAAAATTTACAGCAGACATTGGGGTGACGACTTGATGGGAAAAAATAAATTTACACGATTTTTGTGAATGAAATCAAAATTTACTTGTGAATGAGACATGTTCTGTCTGAAAAACTCATTGTTAGACTTTGACGATCTGCTGAGTGATTTGAAGATCATAAATGTGTACCTGATGATGATAACATCATTGCCATTTACCTTTTTTTCTATCTGGATTGGTTTTGTTGTTTGCATAATGAAAAACATTTCAAGAAAGAAAGAAAAATCCAAACTTGAATGAAGTCATCATCATGTCACTCTGTACCGTGTTGACAAAAGGACCGTTCCATCATCATCCAATCTCTCCTGCTGATTTCTCTACTGCTGGGATGAGACGTCGTGATGATGATGTTAATGGTACTTTGCCTCCACTTTACTTGACTTGACTCAATGAGAAAAAAAGTAAAGTGGATGATGATACTGAACTGAAGACTAGGATAATAATGACAATGATCAGTTTTGAAATCCATTTAAAGAAAACACACTTGAAAAAAAATCTTCAGGAAAATATTATAAAAAACGTTTTGGTAGAATGAAGAGATCACTTAATTGATTCATTTAGAGATTTTTTTAAAGTGGTGTACAATTGTCGCTGAAGATTGACATGTGTGAAAAGATCTCTCCAACGAGAGGAAAAAACGCAAATAAAGTTGTTTCCACTTTTCTTTCTTGAAAATGCTCATGATGAGATTGTCATTGTGACTCAGCAGAAAAAAATATATTAGGAATAACAAGTTTATTTTATAAGGGGAGAAAAAAATGGACAAGAATCAGGTGAAAACCGTAAATAATTGGTGGTCAAATTAGATGGAGTTGTAATAGAAAATTATCTAGGAATTTATCTTGCTATTTTATAAAATAAAGAAATTCAAAATTTGGAAATCTGTTTTTGGCGGAGATTTTGAAGTATTTTGGGAGTGTCTTTTCATGAGGAACTGAGATAAATATTTAAAATAAATAGGTAGCTTGTTTTGTATTTCACCAGGGTGAACAAAATACTTAAACCTATTTTTCTAGACTGAAATATAAAAATCAAACTAAACTTGTTTTTCTGTCCTCTTGAATGACTTTTGTTATTACTGCAAGGTGCATTGGTAGAAAATGCATTTAAATTGTTATATAATTTTTTAACAATCTATGACATAAAGCATGACGCATTTCACTGCTTGCGTCAATTTTTTATATCGAATACGTGATTATTTTTTGTGTACTCAATGACTTTTTATTACTGTTGGTGAAGGTCAATGATTTCAATGATTTTTTTCCTGCTGCAAGATATTCGTTTGGGAAGTAGGGGGCATTTCCTTGAGATCAAAAGTAAAATTTGTGCCTTAACCTGAAACCAGACAACATGGGAAATGCTTATTTTTAAGAAATATTTAATACCATAAAAGAAACAAGAAGTTGAAAAATATGCAGATTGCGGCGACCAATTTTAGATTTAATGATAAAGTTACAGCAAACAAACTCTAGGTTTATCCAGTTTCTCCATGCAATAAATGAAAAAAATACGTTGCAATACTGGTGCCAATTCATTTAATTGAAGTTATGATTAGGATACTCACGTACTCGCCCACCCTGTCATCCGAAAACCGCCATAAGTCCCTGTGCTACAATTTACTAAAGTATATTTTATACATTATTTACTACAAATTTACTGGATTGCTCATAAAAGTTGCGTGAAGATCTACCCGAATCATGTATTGGAAAAAAAGATTTTCGTCCGGCATAATCCGTTTTTCACTTATTGTTAAATTTAAGCAACAGAAAAAATTTCTCAAGTCAAAAATAGCGAATTTACCTCACAGGTCATTGCTTGTTGAGACTCGTAGCGTGTATGTTTTGCAATCAGTATAAGAAAAAATCATTAAGTTCTACCTCCTGCAATAGTTAAATATTTCGTTTTTTATTTCAGACACAAGAGAAACCGCGTTTGTCCACGCCATCACCTCTGCCGGAGTCACCTACACGGTAACGCAGGCCTGTAGTTCTGGTCAAATCCAAGACTGTCCTTGTGATAGAACACTAAACGGTAAGTTACACACACAATCTATCAAATGAACCATAAACCTTCAAACAAATTTCATTGATTTTTTAAGCCATCAATATTTTACGACACATGTATAAATTATTATAAAAATTACACATAAAAATCTGTTAATAATTGTTTCTTCATTGTCATAATTTAATTGTTATATCTTCATAAGTAGATATTTAACAAAAACTCATCAAACTGTCTCCTTCCCAACACAATAAAAATTCCTAAAACGCTTACATCTCTCACAATATCTCCAAAATGTGAATATAAAAAAAACTTCCTTAAAAAGTTATCGACTTGAATTCCTTCCAAAAAAGTGGAAATCATCGTTGAGTCCTCTACAAAAATTGAATACCTCTCTATGTATATATTTTTTTACGAAAAAGTCATCAGAATAACATCATGATTTTTTTATTAAGTGTCCTTAAATATCTTGTTGGCAGGCCGTTATTAGAACTTTTTAACAGGCATTTTGCCTTACCATAATAACCCATAGGACCTTACGGAAAAATTTCTATATAGCCATTAAACTATTACTCACCGTCATTGCCATCACCATCGCAATGATGATCAGTTTTATTACTGTGTGTTGTTCAATGACTCCTCTCGCCTTAGAAGAAAAAACTAGTTTTTTCTCAATATTTTACTCACCAATTCCAAGTGAAATGTCTTTTTAAAACATTTTTCGTGTTGAGGATTTCCTTTAAGTAAAAAGGGTTAAGGCTCCGGAGTCTAACAAGAGACTCCAGTCTGTAGTCTGGTTTTTTTTGAATGGCGTTGAAATTGACGAGATGGGTGAAAGGTGGATCTAATATATGTAGAGAGATAAAAAAATTATTCAATAAAAATAGACAAGGAAGATAATTTGATTTTCAAATGATAATTTATATTGATGGTATCGATAATTTGTCGACTCAATTTCAATCTCAATTTGTTTTCTGCCTCATGACAGGGAAATCAGCAGATGGGACGTGGGAGTGGGGTGGCTGTGGAGACAATGTTCACATTGGTTATGAGAGATCCAAAGATATTCTTGACATCAAGTATCGACGTCGAAGTGATATCCGGAGTTTACTTCTGCTGCATAATAACGAGGCTGGACGACTGGTAAGAAATATATTTTATTTTTATCTGATGTAATTTAATGAAGACATTTATTGATTTCCCTTGAGCAATAAATGCTACTGTATAATTTATAGCTGACGATAAATCAAATTTTCTTTTAAAAGATTTTGATCAAAAACAATATTTCAAAGGTATCAATTTGTCTCAGAAATAATAATTGAACCTCACTTTTACTATATTTTTTCAATAACAGGCTGTACGAAGTAATATGAGACTGGTTTGTAAATGTCACGGCTTGAGCGGCTCCTGTACGACGAAAACGTGTTGGCAAAAAGTTCCACCATTTCGGGAAATTGGAGAAATGCTCAAGGTCAAGTTTGACGGGGCAGCCAAAGTGATTCCGGGAAATGATGGAAAGTCGATAATTCCTTCCATGTCTACAATAAAACCACCGGAAAAGGAGGACCTCGTTTATTTCGACGAGTCACAGGATTTTTGTCGACACGACAGAAAGTCGGGCTCGATGGGAACGACGTCATTTATACGTGCAGGTAGTTTTGGGAGAAAAAAAGGTGTATAGAAATATTTAGTAAATTAAATTAAAGTAGTTTGTAACACTTATGGACTTGAACATGTATTAATTAAATTTAAAACCTGTAAATAAAATCGTAAAGTATTATTTAGTAAATTAAAATTTGGTAGAGTTGAACGCTGTAAATATCATTATTAGCAATAGTTTAAATAGTATAAAATAAAGATGTGCAAATACTGTAACTTCCTAATTGTAAAATTTAAAGTAGATTTAATTTAACCTAATCTGCGACGATGATACACAAATAGCTTTACTATAATAATTATATAGAGAAATAATTCAAACGGTAATTTATATTATAGATAGTAGACTAATTATACATACTTAATTAGTTTATAAGACAATGGTAGTATGAAACGAACGTATGTTACGTGTGTAGAGTTTTATTTATTTTTTACTATATTAAAAATATTAATCTTGAACTTAACTTACTAACAGCTGAATTATCCTTCCCAAAATATCTTTTGCGAAAAATTTTCACAATTAAAAAATTCGTTTGCAAGTTGCCCACTGTGAAATCCTAATGTGCCAAATAAGCCAGTTTCAAAACTGGAGAATGAGTGCCTCTTAAAATCTTTTTTACTATGTAATAATCGACGTCAAAGTAGATATAAAAAAACGCTGTAAAAATAGAAATCTTGAAATAAGAAAGTCTTTTTTGAAAAAAAATCATAAAAGCTCGATCTTCAACCACGTGAGTATTAACAATTTACTATTCTATCTTTTGTTGATAGAAATAGAAATGTACTATAAAAAACTGGTTACTTAAAACTATTAAAAATTATATAAAATGTCACTAGTAATTTAATAAATAATTAAAATGTCACAATTAATATTAACTTGTTTAAGAGAAAGTTGGATTTAAAAAAATGCAAAACATGATATGAGTTTGTAAACAAAATATGTCACAAAACTAATACTGTAATAATGAATTCTAAAATAAAAACTATTTGAACTAGTTTTTTTGAACAAACCTATTCGATTTTGTTGGAAGTAAAGGAATTACTCGCACGAGTCGTATTCATTCATGACCTAAAAATGGGGTTGAGATATCATAACTTTGACGCAGGTGTTCATTTTGAGTGGCCACTTCCCTTTCCATGGCTTGGTACACAGTAATTATTA
>JAHZMV010002877.1:0-15388 GCA_027743765.1 Coecobrya sp. COE2 | reverse complement strand
AGAGGATCCTCCAGTGATCGGGAAGTCGGCGAGGTTGCAGGCCTGGAATCGGTACTGGGCACGGGCCAAAAGAGGGACTCGGTAGAGATAACGCCAGCCGGTGGTGTCCTCGTTTAAAATCTGGGGCATTCGTCCGCCAATGGCGTTTGAGGGGACCAGGGATCTCCGGGACGGACTTTGCACTGATTTGCTTACAGATTGTCCCATAATGATCACTTGACTTGAAAGACACTCTCGACACAAAGGAATTGAACTGGCTAAGATAAGCTGCTGAATTGTGATTTTGTGATAAGGAAAGAGCAGTGATAAGCAGATGAATGAAGAAGCTTTAGTGAAAAAATAAAAAATAAAATGTTGCATTTACAAGCATTCTTGTTTACTGGACGGTTACAATAGTGACCTTGATTGGCGTCCATCTCATCTCATCCAAGCCAGATGACAAAACACAAGCACATTTTTTGTCAGCCGTGCCATTTGTTTCTTTGTTCAGGCGAAAACAGAGAAAGTGAGAACTAAATAATTAAAAGTTAACTGTTGATTTTTACAGTTAGTTTGTTAACGGCGTTTTAAAAAGGATGGAGAAGGTTAGTGCGGATAATCAAGGTGATAAGCTTGAGGTGGAGACTGATGCCTACAAACTTTTATCTATTTTTCCCACTGAAGTGAGTAAACACAATTAATTATATGAGTATTGACATTTATTATTTGTTAATTAGCAATTAAAAACTAAAATGGTTGCTGTTTTTTTAGGTGTGGGAGAAGATTTACAAGTTGACGGAGTGCACAGATCTCGTGAACCTGTCCAACGCGAGCTGTTTCTTTGAAGGACACCTGAGCCCTTCAAAGACCTGCTGGATTTTTAAAATGGTATGACACTATCTTCACCAAAAACAATTTAATTATATTAATTGAGGTACGCTAATTGTCAATTTTTGAATATATTTTTTTTAGATATGTCCCATTCTCTCCACTTACATGGACAAGAGTAGCGTCCTGACTTGCCGGCAAGTGTGCCAAGACTGGAAGGCGTCTGTTGACGACTTTCTTCCGAACTGGCGTTTCCTGGATCCCCTGACTCCTTCAACCAACGGTGATTATGTCAATTTTCCCGGAGGATATCATCAGAATCCGGAAAGGATGACTTTCAAACAGCTTAGTCGCAGCGACAAGATGAACGGAATTGGATGTCTGAATTATCCCGTGTTGGAGTTTGACCGGTGTGCATTTTTTAATAAAATTGAAGACATTGTGCAGTTCAAAAGCGTTTGGGGTGACAGCACAGGAAACCCTTTTTTGGCGGGGAGCCTTGATGCTACCCAGGCGAATGGCGATTATGATTCTGAACTGAACGATGACTTTTGGCCGGAACTCATCGCCATTTTGCAGCAACATGGCAAGCGAATCCGACATTTGAGTCTGTACATCACGATTTGGCCTTTGACTTTGCTGGAGGGCATCAATATTGTGAGGGATGTGCTGATGGAGGTGCCCAACTTGAGGGAACTGACTGTGGACGTCAGTTATGTTGATCCACCGGCGTTGTCCGACATTAGGATATGGAGGGGGATTCTGGAGCAGCGTCCCTTCCCCAGTCTCCCGCATCTTCAAGCAATCAACGTGGACCCTGACTTTTACCAGTCCTTTGGCATATTTTCATTCCATCAGCAGACCACTTTTCCAGGCCCGTATTACCAGCAGATTGTGAAAATGCAGCATAAAGTGGAGTACAGCTTCGAAGATTTGATACCAAATCCGGATACGTTTCCTCATCTCGTGGACATCAAACTGAACGTCCATTCTCTGGCCGATTTACAAACACTGGGAATATTGGAATCTCCTTTGAAGCGAGTTGAGTTGACAGTGGAGCCCAGGAGGATTCGTGTGAAGAATGTGATGCAGGTTCTTGGCAAGGTCGGAAGCACCCTGACAGTTCTGAAGCTGTGCTTTTTGTGGAGTCGGGAAGAGGAGGACGATGAAGGGTATCCTGACCAGCCGGTTTTGTCCTTTCCGCAGTTGAAAATCATCGAGACTGCGTTTTGGCAACATCCGGCCATTGAACCGATGTTAAACGACCTGCTTCGAATCTCGTCCTCTTTGCCGCCTTTCCTATTGAAGGTTGAATCTAAGTCTGAAGAGAGACAGGCCGTTTCATTTTTTCTACCGCATTCGGATGACATCTTGCAAGTTCACGGTTACGTTGAGAGAATGTACGAGTCTGCTATTTGGGAGGTGATCCCCTCACTGGGGGAATTTCGTTTCGAAGGTCAAAATTGGTCTTTAGGAAAGTCTGCATGCAAAACCTATACTCGGGAAGGATTTGAAAAGTTGAAATGTGGCCAGTTAACGGAAGTCTGAAGAAGTTTGCAGGTTGGAAAGTTGGAGCAAAAGGAATTCAGATTTTTGAGTGTGGAGAAGGAAACCAAACTGCAAAATAATCTTTATACTAGCTTACATGTTTTTAAAATTAATAATATTAATTTCCATCCAAATTCTAGTGTCATCTTCAGTTATCTTAAACCATGTACATAATCAATAATCGGTGTGCTTAACTTACTTGAACAATTAAAATTTAATAAAGATTAGTTTTCTTAAAATTTTGCTTAATTGTTACAATAATTATTACTGCCACTTCATTTATAAGTATAATACAATTTGCAAAGATCACACAAGGCATCATCAGATCAACCAACATTGGCAAATGGCGTAATTAAATTTACGGGTCTCATTTTGCCCCGCTCATTTCCTAAACTGAGTAAAGGAATACTTCTGTCAGACAAAGATAAATCAGCTTTTGAGTAGTTTTATTTCTGCAAAATATTAGGAATACATTTCCAAATGGAGTACTATTGTTGGAACGTGAAGCTGTTGGAAAACGAAGCCATATTTTAGTATAAGAGTATATGTTGCTAATATGTATCATAGGGCAAAGTGTTGTCTTTCGATAGGGATTGTGAAGTAGCGCTTGTTGGAACGTGAAGCTGTTGGAACACGAAGCCATATTTTAGTATAAGAGTATATGTTGCTAATATGTATCATAGGGCAAAGTGTTGTCTTTCGATAGGGATTGTGAAGTAGCGCCCTGCACGAATTCTGTCAAAATTACATAGTTTGTAGAGAATTTTCTAAGCTTTCAAATGATGTATCAAATGTAAATATTAGTTCATGCAATCTTGAGTTATTTAAGTTAGAAACCACCACTGTCAAAATTATCGTGTATAGTATGTATGTAGAAACGTTAGTTGTGATGTACTAATGTAAATTGTTATGGAAAATTATTGTTATTCTCGTCGACTGCGTGTTGGAGAGAAGCAGAGGTCATTGGAAAAGGAGGAAAATTTCGGGTATAAAAGGAGCGCGCCAAGCAGTTCTTGTGGTTCTTGTTCTTGCGTCGGAGTTCTTGTTCTGGTCCCGTCGTCTTGCTATTGATCCCGATCTACGTTCATGCTCCTGTAATCTTTGTCAGTAATTTGTCCTGTTCAGCGAAAAACGCCAATGCTGTTCAGATTTTGTTGAATAAATTGTTGTAAAAGTTAACTGTCCCTTCGATCTCTGCTCTTTTCATTTTAGTTCAAAATTCTTCTTAGTTATTTTTGGTATATTCATCTGAGCATCGTAACAACTATGTTGCGACTTAAACTTACGTTAACTAACGTAAGGTTAGCTGACGTCCAGAACGATGTCCGACTGTTCCATATTATATTTCTTTGCTTTTATGGTCGGCTTTTATTAATCCAGTTTATCAAATCTCGTATGGGTTGTAGGAAAATTCTGAAATAGCATATTAATTAATACGGTGCAACTTTGAGGTTTAACAAGTACAGACTAAATTTACGAAACACACCAACCGTTCATTTGCAAAGATTTGCAAATTTTACATCGTTAATAAATAATTATTTTCCGTCTAACCAAGCCATCCGTTCATTTTCTTTAATTTGCAAAATTTAAATCGTTAATAATTAATTATTTTCCGTAGAACTATACGATCCGTTCATTTGCGTAAATTTGAAAATTTTACATCGTTAATAAATAACTATTTTCCGTCGAACCACGCCATCCGTTCACTTGGCCAAACAACAGCTATACTGACGCTTTTCTATCACCCATTTTATAGTTGAAGCTGAGAAAATACCAAGGATTCTGATGCCCAGTGCCTAAACTACGACGGCGATGGATGGCGGCCATAAACATGAACCGGGGGTCGTTGATAATAAAATTAGCTTTCATCCATCACCATTTTTTGCGGAAATTAAAACGTGAACCGGGGGTCGTTAATAATAAAATTGGTATTCAACCATCATTATTTTTTGTAATGAGTAAATTACACACCAGCGAGCGTTAAAAATATAAAACGTAAATTAAAAGTAATCTTTGTTGATTCCAGGCAAAAAATGTGTCAATCTTAGACTGAAAATATTAGCTGCTCAAGCTGTAGAACTAATTCTTATTTGTAATTAACTAGTACTACATTTTAATTATTTTAATAAATTAAGAATGTATGTTTTCAGAAATGACACATGATGTTTACCAATTTTATAAAGTACACTCGTAAATACTCTGCAGAAATAGAACTGCTAAATAAGCTTTTTTATTATTAAATTAAATCTCAACAGATTTTGCTCTACCTTTTAATTTCCTTTTAAGAAAATTGCGATTTTTATTAATATTCCATTGTTAATTTTTGGCATAATAATGTTCAGGGATAAAAATATGGTTGGTTATGCTTAATATTATAGTAGGATGGTTTAAAAACTAAATTAAAGTAAAACTTAATATAAAATTGAAAATCGGATATTATCGAATAAACCTACTACAAACAAACAAATTAAATTATTCTTTCTTCCTGATGAAATATAATAACATAAACATAATTTAAAATAGTTAATTTCCGAAACGAACTAGGTATGCCAATCCGATGCATAAATTCATCGATATATTAAATCTCTCATTCAGATTGAGCTTATTTACTTAAGAAAGCTAACTATACATTCGAAATGTTATGAATGTGTTTACTCAATATCATGGGCATTTTTAATAGTATGTATATTTAAAAATAAGGTAAACAACTCCAAATTTGATAAAATCATTATCGATTTAGAATGTTTGATAAATCTATCGATAATCCTAATTTCATTTTAACGGAAGGGGACCTTCATAAAAGTTTCGTACATTTCTGTGTAATTCTTGACACTAACTTGTGCTTCGTCGAATTATCAAACTGGAAATTTGAGGTTACATTTTTTTGTATGCTTGTCTGCATACCAATGAACAGAAGTTTAAAGTGGAGATAACATAATATGAATCATGATAAGAAATAACAAAACCTTTTATTACTTCTTTTTTTCAAAAATCGATTTGGATTCTACATACGTACGAGTTTCAATTTATTTATGAGCTGGCTGTTATCGAAAAAATATACTTCAACTATTCCAAGAAATTAAAATGGGAACACCCTTGTTTTGGAAAGCGTTCAAGCTAAATAACGAAATATTTGCTACGCATTTGTATCCACATGCACTTTCCATGGATATGAACAAACAGAAATTTAAAATGGAACAAGATTGGCGAAAACTTGTTCCATTTTATTTCTCCTTTTTGGCCATCTCTGCCCACATAATATTCCCACTGTGTACCAGTTTTGAGTACATATTCAGCAAGTCTGGGTCGGTGCCACTTTATCAGTGTCTTTTCAACTTTCTTTTCTTCTGCTACATACGCTGTTGTTGCTTCAGGCATCAACGTCATAATAACACGACATGGTGATGACTTCTTTGAGGCTTTCTTTAACACGATGCTTCAAATCTTGAAACATCCATGGAAAGAGAAAACGTCAGGGAACATTTCTGAAGGGCTACCAACAACAGCACTTATTGCCCGAGGTAACCAAATGATTTCGATGAAAATGCAAAAAAAAACTACTGAAAACTGTCTAAAGTTTTCTTTAACTTTTAGAGTTGAAAAAGATATGGCTCAAAGATCCAACCGCAGACATTGTAGGTCTCTTAATGATTGGAATCGTTGTAATCCTTTCCATGAGTACAACCATTGGGTGTCTCTTGGTCCTCACAAATGTGGATCCAATTGGATGCGTTTTAAACAAATGGTTTGAAAATTATCCTAGCTGTCAAATCCCCATCTTTGTCATTAGGTTGGTTATCACTATGTAATTGGGTTGCAATTGAGTCATGCCGATCATTTACACTACTATTTTTACCAGCCCTGTCATCCTTTAATTTTATATTATCTCGACTGAACCAAATAGCTACTCTGTCCCAAAATGGCAACTCAGTACAGTTGTACATAATATTGCGATGTGCTTGTCAAATGGGAATGTCCGGAATTAGAATGTTTGCAGGATTGCTGGTTGGTGCGGGATTCACTGAATTGGTATTGGGTAACTGGATTATTGTGGTAGGATGGCGAATATTCCCTTTTCCGCTTTACATTCTACTTTCACTGATTACCGCGATTGAGTACATGGTTTTGTTTGAGACTATGCCGATTATTTGTAGATTGTATGTATTTAGTAGAAATTTAACGAGTGTATTGTGGTCAAGACGGTCATACCCATACTGAAGAGGGACATTGAAAACCGACAACTTTTCGCGACGTAGAGAGTACAAGATTTGGAAACGACAGGTGGACGGGCAAATGCCAATCTCATTTTACTGTGCATCTGCACGATTTGATGAAGACTCTACACGAAACTTTTTAGAAAATATGGTTGATCACGCTGTAAACCTAATTCTTCTTTGTAATTAGCTAGGTATATTTATATTATTATAATAATAAAGCAAGTAGGGGAAAGCACGTAAGCTTTTCACAGCTTGCTTAAATTTACACGAAGCACTCAATTTCAAACTGGGCCCAGATAACTGACGATGCAAAAACACAACCTAGCGATATGTTTGTTTCACCTTGAAGGGAAATGCTATATTTGTTTCACTATTTTCACAAGTTCTAATCTTTTTTTATTCTACGTCATATGAATGTTTAAAGTTCACCGTCTAATATTTAGGTTTGTTATTCAATTCGCTTATTGTAACCTATATAAATATTATATGACACTTTATTTGGTTTTAATTTTCACACAAAAGTTCACGTTTGACAATATTACTGATTACGTAGATTCGTTTTGGATTGTTATTTTATGTAAACGTTAGGACAGCTGAAGTTAGATTATCTAACGCGGTCATCAAGAAATTTCCTGGAGAATCTTTGTCTATAACAAACATGTTACCACTTTTAAAGCAAATTGGCCGAAGACTGGCAGCCTCTAGCTTTAAGACCTTTCTATTGCCTCTGTATTGGAGCCTAGATTTTGCACTTATCTCATCCAATACCGCTTTAGATTTTAAACTTATGATACTTAATATTGTGAGAATTAGAAGCAACCAAATAAATATTACAGTTCCACAAAATGGAAAGAAAGCAATGACAATTGGGGGAGCCAATCCCCATCCACGAATACTTAGCCAAAACATAACGACACAAGTTGTATGCCCTAAGAACATTAGCAGTGCAGTAGCTCTATTCACAAACGAGCATATGTTGTCATTAATTATAATTAATTTTCTATACTCAAAGATAATTTGTCTAGGATTGGTGAAATGGATGAGTAGACTATTTGTCCCGTGAAAAGCTTGAAAGGTTAGAAGACAAAATACAAACATAAAGTTCATATTTCTGCATGTACAAATATCGAATAAAACCAATGGTATTAAACGAATTAAGAGGAGAAATGTAGAAGCCCATGAATACAAAGTAAATTCGTCACTGTCCTTGATGGTTTCCTTGAATATGAAATACAGCGGATCAAGATTATAGAAGACTCCGAAAAAGCATATTAATATTGTGGACATTGTAACTCCAGCTGCTGCTACCACACCAAAGCTAATAACGTCAAGATGTAAACGCCAACGTTTATTGTACTCTTCCCATTCATGTTTCAAAACTATAAAAAAATAGTTATACGGAATAACCCTTCAAATGAAATTTGATGAATTTGAATATAAATTTTGTACAGAAAATATATTACTTCGAGAAAGACTGATGTGGTTATCCAATAATGCATTTACACCGGCCACTACGTCATCTCCCGAAGAATAAAGCTTTTGAGCAACCTCAGCTTGAACCATGCCAGTGCTTATTGCCATTACGAACGTGAAATTATTCAAAATTGAAGTAGTGCTAGCAAAAAGCAAACACCAGACACAACAACAAATTGCGTACAAAACATCTCCGACAAATTGTTGAGTTATCCAAGGAACAAGTTTTATGTTGTGTTTGCGGCAATGAACTAAACGAATTGTAGCAGGATTCCATAACACTGGGGAAATTCCAAAAATATGAGAATATGCAGTATTTTGTAGCTGAATGGCAATTTTGGAGCACCTGTAAACAGAATTTTGTGACGATCCCTTTAAAAATTTCATTGTTGAAAAATGAATTTTAAATACACTTGATACTGAACGCTAAGGCATGGCAAGGAATACTGACGACAGAAAGATCAAAACTAGACTACTATGTTACTTGGAAATAATTTCTAAACCTCGCTCCACCAGAATTGAAAGTTTTAAATATTATACTTTCATGTACTTGCATAAGAATATAGTTTTGATGCTTTACTTTTCAAAGCTGAATTTAATTAGATGGAAGCATTAAAAATTTACCAAATTAATATTGAGCAAGCTTTTTTAAATTGCACATTATTTTTCGAGACATGCAACAAACATTTTATGTAAATGTTATTCAAGACTCATTTCTACGTTTGATTTGATTTTTATCACAACAGTCGACGTAGCATTATTTATTATATGATACTGGTATAGATGGGATTGGTATTACTAGAAGCTATAAACGGTTTCCAATAAACATATTATATAAAAGGGCAAGCAAAACTTGTGGAAATTAATTTAGAATTGAACATAAATACTTCCTTGCTCAAAAATGCTGCGGATAATCAAAAATCAGAATTGGATTCTTGGCTTTGTCGTTTGATTAGTTTTCCTATCAGCGAAACTTGAAGAATGCATAATTTATGCCATATTTTCGACAGCGTAGATATGTTTGTAAGGAATGTCTGTCGAAAAGCAATATATTTTTAAGATTCCATAATAAATTAACCTTATGTACACTAAATAAAATAACTATAATTTTGTTATGACGATTATTTTTCGAGACGGAAAACATGAAACGAAAATAAATATTTTGTTGAAATCAAGTGAAATATTCTTTGCTGCTAGTAGTTATAAAAATGCAACTCTTCATACATGCGTGCTACGTGATATTAAACTGAAACATAAAAAGTTTCTAAACAATGCTACCTGCAAGCCAAGGAATTCTAAGATTGGGCAATACTCTTAATCCTATTTTGTGTCATAATGAGTTTATTTAAAATTAATCAACACACCAACACTTCGACCACCTCCACAAACGTCACCAGTTTTCATGAAAATTTCAGCACATACTGGTTGTCCAGCAAAATCTGCAAAATGCATTTTTTTCAGGTATCTTGCCCTTCGTCGGTAGCTCTCACGGCACGCGAGAATTTTTAGATGGTTCCATTCCCAATCTCATTTTAAATTTATTCCATGTCCCATTTCCTAATTAATTCGCAATTATTGTGAAGCGAATTGTGAAGCGAAGTGCGAATTTTGCGAAAGCTATTTCTGTACCAATTCTAAGAATGAAAGATTTATACAAACACTTTTATCCAAGACCAAAGATATTTTTATAACTGGCTGAAGCGTTTTTTGAACACGAATAGACTCGTAATATGTAGTTATAAGATATAACGTATAGTCGAAGGTATAACGGGCAGGGGCTTTACTTTGCTTGTCCTAGCAACAATATTATAGCAAATCTAAATAGGTTGATGAACAAATTGTTTTTGTGATAGTGAAAAATCCATTTGGGAAATTCCATGTTATATGCCAAAGTTAAACTTCCATACATATTTTTAGAATGTATTGTGTTTTCCTCTTATATCGATTGGGAAAATATTCCGATCATAACCACTTTTATCAGAAACTCGAAACAGGATGTCATGCTTTAACCCAAGGTTTAAGGGTATTATTTATAGAGACCTGTGGCTAAATGTCAGTTTCCGAAAATAATAGCACTACAGAAAAATATCATGAATACGTAGTTGCCACATTTAGATCGTGCAAAAATTAATTTCTTTTATACAGTCAGTAGTATTTATGTATTTCGGGGCCGGAGAAACTGACATTTACAGAGTGGTATCAATAAATAACGTCTTTCAAGCTTTGTTTGAGGCAAAGCGCCTAACTAATAATAAGTTTATAAAAAACTAGTTATATAATATGTTGGATAATTGATGTTATACTATAAAAAACGAAGCTTAAAAATATTCATAGGTTTAATTTTGGCATATATATTCATGGAATTTTCCGACATAGGTTTAACTTTCACGTAACAAGTTTTCCATCGAACCGATTTTGATTTAGCACAGCATGTTTCATCGCCTGAAGTACAGAATTTTCCCATAATGTCTGTCAACTCCTTCAGCATTCTAATCATTTCCAAATGCTTTCAGAGATATATGTCAAACGTATTTTGAGATTGCAAAAACTTTGAGAACTAAACTGCGCATTTGTTAAAAATAATCAAAGTTACAATTCGCACAAAAAATGCTTTAAAGCAGAAACATATATAAGCAAACTTAATTTTTATAAAAAAATACATTCCGCGAAGGAACTATATAGAAATTATTATACGTTTTTAGAATAGAAGCAAGACATTTACAGTATAGTCGATTATGCTAGAGTAGTAATTTGTTTCCGTATCCTTATCAAAAATTGTAATCCCGTAGTAAATGGCAAGAGGGCGTTGCGCTTTTACAACCTTAACCAAATACGTTATATCCTTTAATTTAGTCTGAATAATTTTTAAATTCCACTCTCTCAACATTTCCATACTGATTATATTACAACTGACTACCAATGGTAGCGTCTGGGCCGCGTATAAATAAGCAAATAATACAATCCCAACAACCATTACGTAAATTCCAATCGGATACAAAGACCAACCCGAGAGAATTATGCAATTCCCTAAAACATAAATCAAGAACCCAAACGCCATCTGGGACCCGGCTAATCGACTAATAACAGTTCTTCCAGTTTGATTAATGCAGTGAAATTGATTGTACAAATTAAGCGTGTAATTGGTCAACGGAAAGGTTGTTAATATTTTTAAACATTTAACATATATTACGCACATGGTCATCATCGGTGTACCGACGGTTAAGTACACTCGCGTAGATTCCAATGCGCACCATTGAGTCAACACCAATCGAACAAATAGTAGAATATATTTCACGGATGAATTGGAATTGACGTGGGGATATTTTGCCAAAATTAAAGCACCTAGAGGATCTAGATTATAGTATACCCCGAAGGGTGCCAGAAATATTCCGACCAATATTATAGTTCCAGTGACGTAGCAACACATTAGACCAGGTAAATCGCATCCTTTGTGGTTGTAAATGTTTCGCAACTCTATAGACAGAAAATGACCGTCATTTGTTATGGGCATATTTATTTAATCAAATATTCAATATCTTGAACAAACCTTGTTTAATAAGTGTATTCAATTTTCTTAGCCTTCCTGGTTTCGGTCGTTTTGTAAAGGTTTGGTAGATTTTTAACACGGCATTGAAAAACTGAAGAAACCAAACATCGGGATATGCCAGAAAGAGGTAAACGTACGCTAAACAAAGACCCATTATTGAGAAAACAGCAATCTGAAGTACAGCGTCGGTTAAAGGGAGATTTATTGTTTCAAATGCAATTGTTTCCAAAACTAGATCAAAAGAACAGGAAATCTGTATTATCATAATCATAATGTAGATATATAGTGGGAGGAGCGTTTTTCTGCTTTTGGAAACCACAAATTCGGTTTTGCTAATATCTGCATAAACGATAAACGGATATTGGAGGACGGACTCGTAAAACTTTTTTGCTATTTCAAACGACTTGAGTGTTAGTGGGGTTACCATTGTTACTGTTTTGCAAACAAATACGTTCCAAGATATAATTTATGAAGTAAAATATATTTCGCATTTGATTGTATTTTACTATGTCTTATTTTTTAAGATATTTCTTATAAATCGTGCCTTCTTAACACGTATGTCTAAAGTAAATTTAAATGGTTACATAGGTAATTATATTTCTAATTCTAATATGTGTAAGATAGCGTATGACTAATAACTATATTTAATCCCTGGAACAATTATTACGGCTTCCACACGTTTCGTTAACACATTAAACTTGTGTCAATGTCTGCGCAGTGTATGGCTTTGCAATATTTATGTAAAAAAAGATTGTTTCTATTTTAAGCAAAAATGTTCGATTTATCGATTGGATTGGTAAGCCCGAGTCTAAATTATGACACAACTTTAAGCGGAATATGACATTTATAGAATAAGCAGTAAGGCTTAAATGTTATCCTAGCAACCAGTAGCAACCACAAATATTAAAGAAAAAACTCCGAAGGGAAGACTTAAATTTACAAGAATAAGACAAATGGATACATATATAGACAAAGTGGTTCCAGATTTCTTAATATATCCTGCTTTTACCGAAGTAATTTGACATTTTTAGATTTATTAGCTTATACTAAATATAAAGTAACTATTATAAAATATATTACATTGTTACCAGAAGTACAGTAGTTCTCCTTAACTTAAAATGATAATATACTCCGACAGGTTGGAACCAAAGAATAATTTATTTATTCTACTAGTAGAGTATTTTAGACTACCACAGTGGCCTGGACCACCATCGCTTTGCAATGTACTTTACTTTGCTAAATGTACTTTACTTTGCTATTTGCGTTCCACAAAAATTGAAATGGTAGATTAGAAAAGTCAAAATAGCAAAGTGAAAAGTGCAAATTGCAAACTGCAAATTTCGCATAAAAATGCACTTTGTGTCCCACCAAAAAATACCAAAGCAAATCAAAGGTCAAACTTTTCTTGTTTACGTGCAAGGCCACAAATCCATTGTCGCCATTCTTTTAATTAAAAAGTCAACTTAGGGGTTCATTATTGTAAAACTTATTAGTCCCTTGCTGGAGACAAAGTATGGATTATTCCAGTGATGAAGAGGAGGAGGAAACACTCATGACAATGGCCAAGAAAACATATCGGACAAGAGTAAACTTTTCGACATTCTATCAGTCTCAATTCATGGAGAGGTTTCGCCTTCGCCCCTCTGAAGCGGAAGCAGTTCTTCGCGTGATTGGACCACATCTAAAGCATAAAACGGATAAAAACTTGGCCCTCTCTCCCCAACAGCAGTTTCTGTTAACTTTACACTGGCTAGCACTTGGAACTACACTAGTTGGAATTTCCGATATGCATGGCGTTGGAAAAGCTACAGTTGGGCGAGCAGTGAAAAAAGTGGTGACATTAATTGTCAACAAGATGTCCTCTCATGTCATACGTTGGCCTCAAGATTGCTCACAGATTGCCGTTGAGTTTCTACGGAAAGGAGGATTTCCAAGTGTTTGTGGCGCCGTCGATGGCACCTTGATTAACTTAGTTGCGCCCAGCCAATATGAAGAACAATACGTGAATAGACACGGGAATCATTCCCTGAATGCAATGGTCATATGTGGTCCAGACTATTCATTCTATTATGTAAATAGTAGATTTCCAGGCTCGGTCCACGACTCCCGTGTTTTACGTGCTTCAAAAATTGCAGATAGATTTGCTTTGGGTTGGCGTCCATTTCCTGGGGCAGTATTATTGGGTACATATTCACTTAGAAATTATGACATAAGTTAATACTAGATACAATAATAGATATTTATATCCTATACCATCAAACCCATTGTTTATCTATCTTCTTAGGAGATTCCGGTTATGGATTAAAGTCTTGGCTCATTCCACCTCTAAGAAGCAACCCTAATGATCCCAAGGAGCAACGATTCAATGTAGCACATAAACGCACTCGCCGTATCGTTGAAAATTCAATTGGAATTTTAAAGAATCGTTTCATGATTCTGAAGTACCTACGTGTCAACCCGGAATTCGCCGCTCTTGTAGTCTTAACTTGTGCAACGTTACACAACATCGCTCGAAAAGGAGACTTTTTGGTGGGTCTCTGAAAATGAAGAAGACAATGGAGCAAATGGAGATGCTATTGCAGATGATGATGCACGTTTAAAATTAGCTGAGTTATTAGCATTTTTTTAGCTGTGTGTTTCCTTATTGTTAACTTAATTTAAGGAATATGTAATAACAATTAAAATTAGTAGAATACTTTCTTTATTCGGTTTATATTTGTTCCTGTGAGTTTACATGGATAAACTGTATTTGTAGTATAATGCGGTATAAATATAGAAACACCAAAAATCATTTGTTGCGTAATTTGTGTAACAGTAATTTGAAAAAAGTTATTCATTTGGGATAATTTCTACTCTGAATGGTAAAATTCCTTCTGTTAAATGTGACGCAACAATTCCTAACTCCCTTTCCTATTTCCAGTTTTGGAGTTTCATGTTGTATTCTTGTTGGCGCAGTAAGTCAGTCTGTGCAGTCCATTTTTCCTGTAGAATTCGGTCTTTCTCCGCCAATGGAAACTTTTTTGTACAGATTGAAAACGGTGTGGCGTTTGATTTACGTTTTTTCTGATGCGTCATACTTCTTTCTTCAACTGAAACAGAATCCTTATTGATTGTGTTTGATCCGTCGCGAGTTCCAAAATGTGTTGTCGTGTTTTCTGTGGCTTGATTAGTTACAATTGGTGTCTCACTCTCCTCTAGGTCCAAGAGTTCTGAATCTGAGACGGCAATACTGCATAAATTTTCATTGTTCCCATCATTCACACAATCCCCAACTTCGCCAACTGAAAGCCCTTTAACTCCTGGAGAATCTTTGCCAATGATATCCAAGATCGCATGGTCCACTTCAGTAAGAATACACTTTTTGCCACCTCCGGTTCCAGTTCTTCCAGCATTATCTTGTTTTTCTAGCGTGCGCGATTTCCATACTCCAAAAATGCTGTCTCGAACAAACGTCCAATCCCTATGATTTGCGACTATGTTCAGACTTTTTGCTTTTTCGGTTAGTTCCTCCCATGCTTCCTTTTTTAGATTGTTTTCAATTTCATTTGAAAACTTTCCAAAGAGAATATCCTTCTTGGCTTTCGCTGCCTCCAATAACGCCAACTTTGTCTCATTGTCTGATCGCTTCCTTGGCATGGGAAATGTAACCACAGGTTCCTTCGATTTTTTGGGAGGAATTTTGGAAATTCACTTAATTACTGCTTAGTAAAAACTAAAGATAACTATAATTAATAGTTATTGCTAATTATCTTAAAGAGTGTCACTAGCCAAAGGGACATACTGAATTGAAATGCGA
>JAHZMV010002876.1:0-12427 GCA_027743765.1 Coecobrya sp. COE2 | reverse complement strand
AGTTGTATCGTTTCGCTACTCAATTCCTATTAGTACGACACTGCTAAACTTCCACCTCTCTGTGTGACTGTTTGAATATTACATCGTCACAAACTTGATGTTTCTTCGACTAGAGCAGCAACAATAATTCTACTTTTTCTCCCTTTCTTTTTGTTCTGTAACTTCTTTTTCTCAGCTCCATTTTTGCTCTTTACCAAAGTATTATGCATATGCATGTTGGTATGTATGTTCTTTCAACAAAGTAATTCTCCTTTTTAGCAATTCTGTATAGCATGCATTCTTCGAAAAGAATATGCATCAATGATATACAATGTGCACATATATGATATACGTAAAGTACATATTATATACTTTCACAGTTAGCAGTCATTGTAGTTTTCCCTTTAGAAAAAGAGCTCGTTTAAATATTGACGGGTTGAATAAAATCCACGCTCGCTTCTTTTGTTATTATTATTATGAAAAGCCAGGAGCTATGTACGTGGGAGAGGAATAAGTAAGAGAAGACGAGCTGTCTTGGTATGATTATTGTTGTAGCAAGTCTTTCCGGTAAGCCATGAGCAAGGATTCAATATGTGTAAGTAAAACTCGCCTGTTTTTATAATACGACTGGAGCAGCAGGTTTATGAGTTTTCATTTCACATTTTATGTACAATTTTCTCTCGTTTTCCTTCATGAAGTAAAAGTAATAGAAAAGGGATGAAAAAATATCGCATGCGTTTTATACGTAGATTGATGGAAGGCAGATGGAGAAAGTTGACTATTATGGATATGATAATATGTACACACTACATACATTCAGTATGAATGTTAAGAATCTAATATCTGTGTGTATTGATGAGAAGGCAGGAGGACAAAACGACATGTATTTTCACGGTTTGCTTGGTGATATAAGTTTTCTTATATGAAATGAATATGTACCTAATATTATGATGAGCAATGAGAAAAGCGACGACAACGACAGCAATCTGTTCTTTCGTGCTGCGTGGTTCAGATTGTAGATTGTACGCTCTATGCATAACACGTTACTGTCGTCCTCATTGCCGTTTCGTTCCTTGTTCGATATTATTATTATGATTATTACTAGTGTAAGTGAAGGGAAACTAGGAGTGAAATGAGAGTGAGTTGGTTGTTGCTGCTTACTTTGCTTGGAACGTTCTTATTATTATTATCACGGTACAAAACGTGCCCATAAATGTATCTATGCAATATTCCACGAGAATTGATGTCTCATCATTACGTGTGTGACTGCTGCCGCTGGGGTTGTTAGTGAAACATGTTAAGGCAAAATGTTGCTGAGCGGTTGAGCATGATGCTGCTCAACTCTTACCACAACAGACCTACCGTATAAATAGTGGCAGGTTATAAGAGAGTATTATAGCTGTTCTCTTTTTGTTCTGGTGCAAAATTCTAACTACCCAGGACTATGTTTGGAACGACTAATACTACCAGTATGTATGGCATGGTAGTTGTAGATAGGCATTTACGAGCAGATTTGCTTCCAATTTCCTCCGGTGATTGTATCTTGCGTAGTTGAGCTTCATCCATTCCACTGAATATTTCGTTTTTACCTCTCTCGGTGGTCGCTGACTGAGTGGTTGTAACGATGATAATGGCTGGTTATAGTATGCACGTAAGAAGATATTATTATATTGAACATGAATATGGATGGGGTTTTTATACCTTGGGGAATACTGTTATGCAAAATAGTATAAGCGTTCCCATTACATTTTCAATGGATGGAATTATGATGTCGTCAAAGAATATTCAATCTATCAAGTGATTTCATGGAGCGCAATATTTCATCAACAGAACACACACAATACCGTCCTTTTTCATCTGCTTGTTTCTATTATCGCCATAATCATAGTTTCCAATATCTATTAATAATCTGACATGATTTCTCTGTGTGGTTGTTATTACGTTCAGAAGTGGGACGGCTGTGCACATGAAGGAAAATACATAAATATAAGACACAGGATGCATGCTTTTGATGCGGCTTTTAAATTTTCATTATGCTGTAAGCATGAGCATTTCATCATGAGCAGTGTAACGAAAATAATTTCTATTACTTGACTGTAATTACTTAGTCCTTTTCCATGTCTCTTGTCTTCTTCCCTGCGCTCCAGCCAACCTAAATGAGGTAAAATATATATTGCAAAGTAATTTAAAGAAATACTAAAACCGGCCTCATCTCCCCTAAAACACAATGCGCACTTTATATATATATTTATATATATATATTCTCTGTAATTGTGTAATTCTATATATGTGTGTGTGTAAGGTGTGCATATGTATATGTTATATGCTAATGAAATGGCGATGATGGTTTTCACTGGAAGGCAGGTTGAGATGGGATTGGAAACAGGAAAGTAAAAGGTCTAAAGAGGATTTCGCAAGTTGGCAAGTTTTAAACGTAAAGGGTACGTGCTGTGGAAGCACCTTTTGCTCCTTATAGGTGATCATTTCCTGCCTCTGTATAAAGTTTGTTTGGTCGACCACCGCTGCTAAGAACGCTTGCATTTATGTATTTATTTTGGGAAACTTTCCTTTTTCTCTCTGCAAGTCACATCAGCCACAGAGAGGCTGAGCTAAGCTGTTAGCACTACCGCCATCACCACCGACACTGCACTCTAAAACTGTTGTTTGTGGAAAGGATTTACTTTGATAAAATAATGAGACCATATAAAAAGTAACAGAAGTAATCCCTGATTTGAAGCTGCATGTTTCTCAGTGAACGTGCCGCTACCAGCACCACTACTGCACTGATGATAGCAACGGCAACACGGTAGTAGAATCGTCAATATAGGATGTAGAGGAAGAGAAGAGAATAACTTGAAGTAAACAAGCGGAAGCATAGTATATTGCTGTTTGTAATTTTAATACAATGGGTTTATGTTGATGTCTTAAGCATAATGGGTAGGTAGGATGTATAACTTATACACTGCACGACGGTGAAAGCTGTTTTGTCTGGTGAAAGCGAAGAGATTTAAACTGACATTTTCATTTCATTCTCGTATCTCTTTTTTTGTTTTTTCATTGCAGCCATCGAAGTTGAACGTATACAAGAATGACTCGGAGAGCTGGGATTACACCAATCCGAACTTGGGTAAGTTGCTCCTCTTTTCCTAGTTTCTGTTTCATGTCAAATATAAAATGTGTTGTACGACTATACGATTTTATATATATTCTTTTATGGTACAGCGTTTATACGGTCTATTGTACGTGTAAAAGCATGAGCGTGTTTACTCTTTAAATTAAAATGTGAAATCCATGTTATATCCTTACTGCGCGTATAATTTTAGCTTTTGTATATTTAATGAGTAGGTTTTTGGATTTGAATGAGAATATGGAAATGTGTTGTGTGCACACACGGGAGAGGAGGAGAAGAAGCAGGGCACTGAATTGAGACAATTTTTGTTTGGTTTTATTATTACTGCGATTGAGGAGAGTTGTTCCAGCGCCACTTGTGCGCGGTAGTATAGTTAGTATGCAATAACAATACAATGCAGTAAAATAAATGCGAATCATTTACGTTCAAGTATTTTCGTCGCTATTTCCAAAGTATTACCATTATCGTTTACCATATGTGCAGCGGGGCTTAAGAGAAGAGTCTGGCACAAGAGAACAATATTGATATGCAAACAGGAGAGGAGGGAGAAAGTGAGAAAAAGCATGGTTGAAATTTTGTGGACAGCCACAATCAATTCAATGTAGACTCCATATATTATTAGTAATAGGTGGTATGGTCTAATGGTGAAAAGCATTGTGGAATGTGGAAACAAGGGTCATAAAATCATTCAAAGGAATCACAGCACATTCAACTTAAGCGGGCGAGAGAAAAAGGATGTGCTTTTATTGCTCTGGGAATATGCACATTGGTAAGAATACACAATAAGGATGTTTAAGTGAAGGATTTCTGGATAGTAAAGTACACTTACACGATAATAATGCATCCCCAATTTGTGTTGTGTTTATGTTATGGTAGGTGCCAAACGGTACTAGAGAATATGTATCGCTTTGATGAAAGAATTTGTAGTATGGAGGAAATTATTCATAAATAATTCTTGTATCGTCACGTACCAACCATGTCAAACTATAACAAACTGTTGTAACTTTATATATGAATTCATGCGATCCAATCGAGTTGCAAACAAGTAACATAAGTCTATAAATAAATTGTGGCTGCGTGTTTAGTTTATTGGTTATGATGATGATGGTGGAAGCGGGCGGCGGTGGTAGTGATGCGGTGAATACTGTAGAGGTCCCATAAGCAATTAGCTATCGATTGGATCGTGACACCCAATAACACCCCAGTTTCTCTTTTCCACAGCGTGTAATCCAGAGGAGAGGGAGAGAAAATATACTACAGTCACCGTCTTTCCTTACCACCACGGAAGCAAAGGCAAAAAACTTTTTTCTCCCTTTTCTTCTGGAAAAAAAGATTGTTCTCCTCCGCTGGCCTGGTCTAACCGGCTATTTGCTTCTTTTTGTTTGCCTCGAGCAGTATAGCACCAGTTGAGTTTTTTACGAGATTTTTTTTTCTTGGCGTGTGTTTAGAAGAAAGCGAAGAGAAAATAAGACGGGATCACAACTACACCGTTCTACTATTTCCAGGAGTTAAGTTGTTGGAGCATAAGTAATGTCACGAAATGTCCCAAGAGTTGAAGAGAAAATGCTTCTCTAATTGGGATGTTTATCGATCCGAAGAAGGAACGAAGAAAGTTATTTCATGGAGGAAAAATATTAGGAAATATTTGTAGGGAATTGTCTCGGGAATTGGCTTAATAAAAGTCATATGAAAGTGTGCCTAGGTATATACGTGCGTCGCTCTACGAACAACAACAGCAGTAGGGTTCAGTACGTGTGCTAATAGAAGAGCTTTACTAGCAGAAATGGAGTTTGTGCTGTGGCTATAGATGCCTCATTTCATGGACGACACATTCCACACGCTCGTCTACAAGGATGAGAGAAGTTGTGGGGAAACTTGGAGGAAAACGGCATTTATTATTATTATTATTATCGTGACATAATAGAACATTAATAGATAGATGTATGAGTATTTAGATATATAAATTGCATGGTATGAACGAGATGTTTATAAGCTTATAAGTTATGTACAATGCAACTTTATGAATAATATAGAAATTGTTATGACGTTGGAAAAAGCATACACATAATAAGTATACACAAAGGGGGTGATTTCGAAACCAGAAACTAGTCACAATGAAAAAGAATAGTTCTGTCGCTCGAGCAGTAATCCAGGTTTTACCTTTCGGTAATAGATATTCTGCACATAATGATGGTATGTTATATTGTGTTTCGTGTATATTATGTACACCTTATGCAAGTCCAGACTTGTGAATTGGTACTGCTGCTGTTGCTGCTGGTCTTACTCACGCCTGACCGAAGATATTGGAGATTTTCATTCTTCTTACGCAAGAATGACTATTACTTCGATTTCTGTAGATTCCTGTGAAGAAATAATCGTTTACACTGTACTTTCACTATACTATGGTGGGAGTATGTATAGTAAAACTTTTGTGGTGAGTAGAGTAGCAATAAATCCCACCGTTTTGCCACGTTTCACTAACGTCATTTGAGATTAAATACCTATCTAGTAGCAGGCACCATCTACTTCTACAAGAAGTGTAAAAAGAAAGAAGAAAGTTTAATGAATACAACCGAGAAAGTTAAAGTTAAGGATGAGTGTTATAAATGCTTTAACGCATTGAAGAAGAGTATTCTAAGAATTGTTCAAGCCTTTCCCTCTCTTTAGATTTTAAGTACACATGCACATACGCTCTGTTACTTTATAAGGATTCTTCTTCCCTGCGTGATTCCTTGCATTTGATTTTAACTGTTCGCTACGTTTTGTTACGCATAAAATTCACGTTATTTGCTTGAATACACACTCGAACATAACATCTAGCGACAGGCCTGCTCGCTCTGAACGGCTTGTAGGATTTGGGAGCATTGGGACATTTTGAGAGGATTTTAAGAGTGGGAGTATGCAGGAATGTGTAGGAGGCGGCGGCATACGTACATATTATAAATATGAGATAAAATCTACCTTTCCCTAATATTATACTGTTCTTTAAGCTTCGACGTAGTGAATGGTACAGGACTAATAACAGGAATGTAGATTAAATTTGGGTATTTCTCGGAAGGAAAAAATCAAAAAGCTTTTATATAACTTATTTATTTACTCTGAAAGAAAATCAAATTGAATACACACTCGAACATAACATCTAGCGACAGGCCTGCTCGCTCTGAACGGCTTGTAGGATTTGGGAGCATTGGGACATTTTGAGAGGATTTTAAGAGTGGGAGTGTACAGGAATGTGTAGGAGGAGGCGGCATACGTACATATTATAAATATGAGATACAATCTACCTTTCCCTAATATTATACTGTTCTTTAAGCTTCGACGTAGTGAATGCTACAGAATTAATAACAGGAATGTAGATTAAATTTGGGTATTTCTCGGAAGGAAAAAATCAAAAAGCTTTTATATAACTTATTTATTTACTCTGAAAGAAAATCAAATAGTCTTTCTCTCGCAGCGAGCTAGTTCGTACATCTAATTGAATCTTCTACGTCAATTTTAATCGACGTAACTTTTGTCATTGTGTACTTTTATGTCCTATGTTATGCTTCGCATTTTGAGTTGTCAATTCTTTGACTTTTTTCCTTTCCACCATGTTCGCCCAGGGATACATTGATTGTGACGTGGCGGTCTTAAGAAATTTTTCTTTGCCTTTCTCTTTTGTGTCTCCCAGTTGGATACTGAGATTTACAATGGGAGACAGATGTGAAGATATATGTGGACAAGAAGTGTAGTGACTTTGCTGGTAGGATTTACAATGTCGATGCTTTTTTAGTCATAAAAGTATAGTATTCCTTTGAGTGAGCGAGATCTATCGATTTTCTTGGTATGAATGCCGAAACATGATATTTTGTATTTTTTTGAGTGATTGAGCCCTGTGCATTTCCCAGTATTTCCTTTGTTTTTATTTTTCATCATAATAACGTGCTATAATAACAGGAATATAATAGCGCTGTCAGAACAAGTAACATTGAGACAGGAGCAGTGTTGAGAATTATTCCACTGGTTTCCTTCCGTTCCATCGTCTCTTCGTAAATTAGTTAGGTTCTGACTCTGACATTGAATGCGAGTGGGTATATATGTATATTATGTGAGTAGTGCACTACTTGTAATGCAGTAAAAAGCCCCTCGAATCTCTTGGATAAAACGGCAGCTGCTGTGATATGAATATTATAGTAACAAAGTTCGTCCGTCGGCACAATAATAGTTTTTTGTCGTAGGTATAAATACTTTATATGAAAATGCAGATCCATCTCTGTGAGAATGATGATGATGGTATTCATATTTTGGTTCCACTTTAATGGTGGTGGTACACACACTCTTGTGTATTATGTGTTCATCTCTCCTTTGCATTGTTCTATTGTCTACTGACACACACTACACACGTTTTGTCAGAGCTTCTCTTTCGCACTCTCATTTCTGCTGCTAGTCTTTACTGATAGGCAAAGTGTGCGCACAGTTTGTAGTGGCGTATGACGTTATATTAGAAACCCTATTGTAATCCGGTTGTCACCATAACTCACTCACACAAGACCTCGGGTCTTGTCTTCAATTCACGTTTCATTATAATCCTCTCTACGGTTCCTTTCACAGTTCGTTCACCAGTTTCTACTTTTCAGTTTGAGATTTCTAGTATAGGCTATAATTTGTTTGATATAGCGTTAACCGTTGCATAACTCACTGTTCATTTTTTTAGTTCGGTTTCGGTTTTAACAAAATTTACGTCGCGGCTAGATTTTCAGGAAACAGACAGGAAGAAACACGGTAGCCAAACGCCTCCTATAGGTATTTTATGAATGGCAAATGAAGAATATAAATAATAGTAATGACTTACGCATAACATCTTACATCAACCAAAATACTGTGGTAATATATAATATACTCATATAATATTCACAAATTCTCGGCAACAGCACAATGTGCTCAAGTAGCTTTCATTCATCCCCACGAATATATAAGAGCAAAGAACGAAAAGCGTGAGCTAGCAAAAGTAAGAACTGTTAATAGCACGAGATGAGGTGAAGAGCAGCAGATTCTTGTTGATGATAAATTATGAGCCCTGAGCGTAAACGAATTGTGAAGTAGCGGCAGCATGATCATCGCCAACGTCGTTGTCGTGATCATATGAAACGGAAGTTTGTTGCGTTTTGTTTGAAACTGTAAGACTTACAGTGTAAGTGCACAAAGAGGCATCAACCAGACAAAGCAAAAGGGACCACGCCATAAAGAAGATAGACACTTGAACAAGTTTATTATGTTTACTGTTCTTTTTCGAAAAGAGACGAAGAGTGCATTATACAAGAGTATAAGTTCATAATATTTCGATTTTAATGATAAGGGTGGGTGGTATATAGTGGTGTCCCAGCGCATTAATAGAAAATTTCAGGAAAATGTAATAATAATATGGTTAGACAGGGCTAATGCTACCTTATAGAAAAATAAATGAAATATTATTAAGACCTCCCGGCATTATTCACCTATACCAAACCACTATCTACCAATCTACAACCTACTCAACGAAATATGACCTATGTGATGCAATTCAACCGCATAAACGGAATAAATGGATTTTCTTTTATTATAGTTTGCAGTATATCTAAATGATGGTTGCGATGATGTTGATCTTTCCCTTTTTAAAAATGCTTGCGGTTCTAGGTGAACAAGTAGTGTTGTTGCTGCTACACCACTCCATCTTTGAGTATAAATATTTTACGAACTACATGTGCTTTTTATGTATCATTTATCAAGTACTCCGCAGCAACCAAGTACAGAGAAACTCACTCTACCACAATAAAATGTTAACTCCCATTTCCATTTTCTTCCATCATCGTTATCAAATTATCAGGGTTGTGATTTATGCAACTGAGAAATGTAATTTTTGGCAAAACACTAGTACTGCTCAGTGAAGAATAGATGAGAGGATTGTGCCAGGTATACTTAAAAGTAAATTATAGTTTGGGTGAGCTATATGGTGCACTGTGTACGTGTAGCTATAATGAGCATATTATTTTATTATTATGATAGCAAAGGAGAACAAGAACAATGTGCTGAATATAGTTTTATTATTACATTTGATACTGTCATTATGCACAAACCCATTATGCGAAGATTACTGTGTGGTATGCTGTGCAAATGTGCATAAAAATAATAAAAAAATATCAGGGTGGATAGAGGAAAACTAGTTTCGCTGCTTTGATGAAGTAGCAATTTGCAGTATAATTATATTCATGTGTGCCGACGTTATTAAAAACGTAGGAAATTTACATGCATATTAAAATATATACAAAGCACGCATATTATTATTATTATGCAGCCAACAACAAACTGTAGCTCGTGTTTGTAACACAAATAGATTGAAATCTTTCGTTTTCATCTCACTTGATATTATGCGAATGCCCTTTTATTGTCTCCTACTTCACACAACAGGTATGTTATGACTATGACTTATATCACACGATTTATATTGGGAATTTTATAAACAGTAGGTTTTCATAAGTATTACACATGGAGAACGGATGTATTTATGAATGTTTAAGAACAACGAGCATTCAACCATGTCAAGCAAGCGTCATGTATTTTTCTCTCCTCTCCCTCGCTGGTTTTTTTTCTTCTCCTGTCGCCTTTCGTCGCACACCAAGAAAGAGCGACATGCAATATGCAATAATAATAAATGCAACGTTGTTTTCCGGATGAGTTGAGCTAAACTGTTGTGAGTGTGACTATATTATTATTGAGGTTGATCTTGTCACACTCTTCTCTCCCGAAAGTGCCAACAAAGACAGAGTTGATGTTTCGATTCGGTTGTTGTACACGACAGCACACAGGATATGATAATAATAATATTATTATGATGTGAATGCGATGTTTACAATATGTGCTCATGCTACGCACACACATGTACATTTTTATTTCGAAAATACTGCGTTGATCATGATGGTGACTGCTAAAAAAACCTACGTCGACACACATTCATAGGTACACACATACAAATTTTGCAATTTGTTTAACTGATTCTGATCCTTTCAGGTACGTCGAAAGAGGGGCGACCTGGGCCTTTACTTCAGGAACCCAGATTTGGTACAGCACCGATTCCGTATCGTGAGTGCATTTTTCCGGTTGTTACAATAACACAATGTGTGTGGTGCAGCAGTAGTAGTGGCGTTTGCAATTTGCTTATTTCCTACATTTTGGTTTCGGTTTTTATTCCAAGAGAGAAACGCTGCTTGTAGTAGCTGTTGCTGTTGTGTTTTGTTGGGAATTTTAACGTTTTATTTGACGCTCATAGGTGTGCGTGTCACTGCACATTAGTTGCTGTTGTTTTACTTTGGTTTTGGTGGTATAGTAGTTATTTAATGTAGTACAATGGGATTTTATTTAACTGCAATAATAACAAGCTTTTTACCTGCAATTTTACTGGGTGAATGAAACTTAACCATTAATGGTTTGGGTAATGGTCTTTTATTATTATGCTGGTATTTATTTCTCTTTTATGCTCGTAAAACTGCTCCTTCTCCTATTCTAATTATTATGCGGGTAAATTTGACAGTTTGAACACATCATATGCGTCTAATCTTGGACTTGATCTGGGTGCCATGATGCCATTATTTCATATTTGACTTTTTTCTCCTAGCTGCATGCGTTTAATGAAACTAATTTATGTATTCCCTTACATTTGGGGAGAGGATTTATGCACACTGGTTTTATGTGATGATGAATGATTAATGCGAAAATACTTTGCAAAGGTCGACATTTACATCTTTCTACTGTTTACTTGTGATATTTGACCGGAAGAGAATTTATTATTTGAAATTGAAGGGTGCGACACACAAAATGTCGTTGTCGTCGTGTGGCATTTTTGCTATTCCAATTATTTTACTTGTATTACATCTTATGTATTGTAATTTTATATAAGGTGTAGGTCCTTTCCCCCTAACAGAGTCATAATTACTATATACTTTGCTCAATATACGTATTGTATTCTGTACAGTTATATGGTGAGTGAGTTAAGTGAGTAAGTTAGTTATACAGTGAATATACTGGCGAGAATGGGTCGATGCCAAGTGAAAACAGGGAAGGATGAATAAATATTATATGGTACGAAGGATTAACTTTGATGTTTATGTGTGCTCTTACGTTGTTTTACATGCTGTTTATGAGGATAGTATGGACATGGAAAAGCCATTTCATGACTAGCCTTTGTCTTACAGCCGGTCGGTTCATTTGCGAATGAAAACAGTTTTACGATGATCAAAGAGCCAAGCAATTATCCGAACATTTAACGTTTCAAAATAACTAATGTGACTGTAGCTTATTGGGATATTTAAGTAAGTCCGTGTTAAATGCGATCAAAGACAAGGAACAACATTGTTTGCATCAAGTGAAAAATGTTGAGAGACATTTTCTCTTTGAGCATTGAACTTCTTTTTCAGAAAAATAATGTCTTTCGTTATGCTTCCAGACAGGAGAGACAGAAAACAAGTAGCGTGAAGAACAAAAAAAAGAGAAAGAAAAGTTTCAGTAAAAAATCATTATATAGAAGTTGGACATTTTTTACACATTTTACAATTTTTCTTGGGTTTTTAGGTCCACAACAAGATACACATTAATATATAGATATAAATACCCAAAGTTGCGGCAGAAAATCGTGACAACGATGCTGATAAGAAAGGAGCTGGGCAAAGTTAAGATTCTGTTACAATTTCGTACATGATTCCGTTACTTTAGAAAGAATTGTAAAGAAGCATCTTGCTGGTTGATAAAAATAGGCTAAATGGTTAATGAGAGGTGCAAGAGGGATTTGGCAGTCGCTTATAGTAGGTAATCAGCCAGTGAAAAAGGAATTTTTGTACTTATTTTTCAATTGTCTTCTTTCTCTGTACAGATGCAACCTAAGTTTTAGCATATTTGTATGTACCTTCTCCTGCGTGATAAGTTTGAATAGAAATAATATGCGAGTATAAGATAAACATAAACGGTTGTGTTTGTTGTATGTTTATGCACATACTCTGTTAGGTAATGTGTGCGGAATCGTTATAAAAGTCGTAAAAAGACAATGATACACTCTCTCAGGTTGCGAAGAAATACAGCAGAGCAATAAATAAACAGTTGTGTGAAGATTGAAGAGTCGAGTGGCTTAAGATAAGGAAAGATGAAGGGGAAAGAAGGAGGATGAATAAAAACAAGTGATATCAAGAAGATTCAGGCAGGACGAAAGGAGAAGGAATAAAAGAATAGAATGTAGAAATAGAAACTGCATTCACAAAGGAATGGAATGAAGATGGTTAAATATATAAAGTGTAATATTCCACAGAAGAAAAAAAA
>JAHZMV010002875.1:0-33341 GCA_027743765.1 Coecobrya sp. COE2 | reverse complement strand
CCAGGATTTCGAGTTGTTTTTCCATGGAAAATGTTTCTAAGAGGGTGACCAGACGATCCATCATGTCTTCGCGGAAGACAGAGTTGAGAATCCGACGGAAGGAGAGAAGGATCTGAGGGCGGAAGTGAGACACCCACTGACGTCCAGGACTACACCGGATCATGGTGCAGAGGGCATGCATTAGCCAGAGGCGACCTTCGTAAAACATGTAGACCGCAACCAATCCTCGTGGCCAGTCGGGATAGTTGTCCAACTCATTTTCGGCTGTGAATACAAATCATAAATAGACAAAAATTTACAATTAGATGTTACTACAGCCAATAATAATTAGCTTTAGTTTGTTAATTTATCAAGTACATCATATAGGAATAATTACCAATGGTAAGTAGATCCAAAGCAATGAACTCGTTAATTTGAAACATGTCGGATAGCATGATGGCCTCATTGACCAGCGTATACGCAATGACATGTTTACCCCGAAACCCCTTCAGGTACCTTCCTTCTGTACTGCACTTCTGAAGCTCGTCACGATCCACAGGAGAAGGAGGCTGCAGACAAGAAAGCAAAACAATATTTTAAATACTAAACAAATCCTCATCCCACCACCCAAATTATCTGCTTAATTACTACTCTTCTCTTAATTTAGTAGTCTATTACCTTAATGGCAAAAAGGGACGCAAAATCCGCGGCATGTCTGGTTAAGACCCTGTCCACATCCTGCATCAATTGCTCCGAAGGATTGGAATCCTTTATCATTTCACACATCACATCATTCAGCTCCTTAGCCGGGAGCCAGAGCTCCCCCGCACCGATTACAACATCAGAAACTGGAGGAGCAACGTTGCCCGCTACAATTTTAAAAAATCAAGCAATTAACCTTAACCCGAATGACAAACACTAACAGCAATTATAAATACTAAAATGATTAACTGTGAACATACCTGGCTCCAGTACTTTCATCTTATTCTCTCCTCTCACTCCTCCAAACACCTAATTATTACTCAGATTAACTTACAACACTTTTAATTTCTTACTGTGTCAGCCCAAGTGCATTAACTCTTCCCCTGTCCAAATATTTCCCCTCTTGCACTTGCTCACGAGTAACAACTCTTTTCAACTTTACAAAATCAAATGGCTCATACTCACGTTAATTAATTAGCTTGCTAGCTCCTCACAAAGTGTGTGGTCTGTTGTGGTTAAATAGTTAATGAGTCGTTAAAATTGGTAGGATGGACGCGAAAGACCGCACAGGGACAGAGCAGCAAGGCGAATGACAACAAAAGCAGAGTGCGTATTCATTGCCAGCAAAAATCCAAACCGACGTTTCTCGCGGCTTGAGCATCAGGTTGCCCCGCACTCAATGCCTCCCACCGCCTCACGCTCCGCTCTCCACTTCATCCTGTTTGCACATTGCACCACAACCTTCGAAAAATGATTTAAATGCGTTAACATAAAAAAATTAATTTACTTATAGGCTAACTAATTATTTTAATACTTTTGCTAATTTTTATTGCATTTTTATTATTTTTACAAGATTTAACTTTTTTCCGTAACAACTAGTAACAGCAGAGGAATCACTGTGTACATTGAGTTTGCACAACAAACAGACTTTTCAGTTTTATACCTTTTTTTAAATTGCTTCTTTGGATTCTGTAGATAGAGATTATAATAACAGCAACAATTATAACTTATAAATAATGATAATGTTGGCAGTTACATATAACAAGAAAGATGAGAGAGGATAAAAATAACTGGATGTTAAAGAAGTATACACAATATTACTTGTACTACTTAATACATGATTCTTTGTTGTAGTTTGTAGTAGCAATTGGCGGAAATGGAAAGAAAGAGTAATTATTTTTATTATTATTATAATCATGGTAAATAAAACCGGTTTGAAAGACGGGATGACTGAAGATGTGATCATTGTCGAGCACCACCGGAACCACCACCTGTAGCTCTTCCCCGTCCAACATTTTCCCGTTGTTGAGAACCGCCACCTGAGGTGGTGAAGTCTTGACTCATAGCACCTTGGGTGAGATGATACAGCCACTTTTTCGTTTCACGACAGGTCTCCCGAGTGCATAATGGGCAGGTCATTAGGAGTTGAGGAGAAATATCCTGCTCGGATTGCAAGTGCGCGCTGACAATACTGGTCAATGACTTGATGAAGAGGGGGTGGTCGTTGGGAGATTCGGCACGCTTGATGTTGACCCCGACCTGAGAATAGATAAAAACATGATAATTAATACTGATAGGTCTTAAGTGATAAGAACCTGATTTAGGTATGAATAATCCATGTTTTGCATGTTACCTCTTTAGCCAAATCGTGACCGTACTCAATATCCATCTCATGAAGTGTCTCGATATGCTCGTTGACAAAGGCAATAGGGACGAGAATGATATTCTTCATGTTTTTCTTAGCGAGCGACTTAATAACCTCCTCCGTTGAAGGCTGAAGCCATGGCACAGGTCCCACCTTGGATTGCCATACCAACCGGTACGGGTTTGAAAATCCGAGTTTCTCCATAACCAGCTGAGCAGTGGCAGCCACCTCAGTCGGATATGGATCCCCACGATTAACTGCTTTCATTGGGAGGGAATGCGCAGAGAAGAGGATGATCGCTCGACGCCTCTCCTTCAGGTCTGTATACTGAGCTAATTGCTCTTGAATGCGAAGGGCAATGGTGCCCACCAAGTAGCGGTTGGTCCCCCACCGGTCAATAAAGCTCCACTTTGGAATGGTCGACTTTTCCTTTCTATCCCTGTAAAACTGGTGAATGGCGTGAATACTGGAACCAGTTGTGGCACAGCTGTAATGAGGATACTGGGAAAAGGCCACTGCTCGGTCCAAATCTCCACTTTCCATTTCAGCCAAAGCCTCTTCAGTCAACGGCTGCGCGTACCGGAATCCGACAAACGCTCGATGGGGTGCCGTTTCCGGTGAGATTCTATCCAGCTCATGGCACATCATCTCACCCTGAATCCGAGTCCACTTGTAGATCGGAGAACCACCTCCAATTTCCTGATACTTGGCTTTAATCTCTGGAGTCCTCCTCATCGCAATCCACTTTCCCAATCGCTCTTGAAACGGAAGCTGCAAGATGTCCTTATCTTGAAACAAGCGTCTCAGGAACGGGCCCACTTCCTCTTGATCCTTAGGCCCTCCCATGTTCAGCATCAAAATACCCGTACCCTTGTTTCGCCTTCCATCGAAAGAGTAACTTCCAGCAGCAACCGCCTGCTGAAGTCCTGTTCCAAACAACTTGGCACCACCACTACCCCCCGCAACGCCGCCCGCAGCAGTACCACTACCAATCACACAAGCACGTCTGGTCGCCCCCGAAAACATCTTTGTTCCTTCCCTACAATTCGCAAAAAAAAATAATTCCTTATAATCAATAATCCCAAAAACAGCTGATAATCACCAATTATTTCCCAGTCATTTAATTAAATTACCTCTTGCCTCACTCACCTCTTTCCCTACTTGTCCAGCAACAACAGCTTGAATTGACTGATTGATAAAAAAACACTTGAAAACCGATCAACACCACACTTCTCCGCACTTGGTTTTTTCGGCCAAATTTCCTGATTAAGTTGCCACCTCCTGTCAATCAATCACTCGCACTCCTTGAGCAGCCAGACCACCTGCAATGGAATCAGAGCAAGAGACACATCAGCAAACTATCAATCTTGACAAGACGAGCAACCGGCTCCTTGCTCACCACCTCAGCCCACAGCTCCTCACTAACTTTAAATTAATACGCAATTTGGCGAAGCAGTCGTGTTATTTATAGCACAGGAGAATCCGTGGTCCCCTCTCTGCTCTCCTCCTCCCAATTTATTTACCTGTTCCAGTTCCAGCAGCACCCCACCACCAAAAAAAGAAACAAAACAGTCAATTAATTTGTACAGCAGATCAAATGAGCGAAAAAGTGAGAAAGTGCTCAGCATGTGCTTCTCCTCTTGTGCGACTGGCAAAGGGTTGCGGAAACGTGTGCGAGGATAGGGAATGGAATGCGGCTATCCTGTCTGTGCACAGGAGTGGAATGTAGAGACTGGTCGGGAGAGTGTGATGAATGGCTGGGATGACCTCTAACAAGAGCAGAATAGCTAGGCACACTCCCAACATGGGCAGCAGCAGAGGACTGAAAGTGAAGTTCGGAGAAACCTGAGTGGCTGAGTGTGGAGGGGATAGGAGAGTGAGTGTGTCGCGAGAGGAGAAGGAAATGGTGGCTGTCCGTGTTGAGGTGGACTGGCAGACTGAGCATTGCACTCAGATACACGGCAGGATAGGCTGAGTTCAGGTATTCTGCTTTGCTGCTGCTTTTTAATTAGGTGGGATAGCGAGAAGAAATGATGGGAGGATGAGAGTGCTGCTAACAGACTCAGACTTTAGCAGACGAGGAGAATGTAATGGAGGAGCGGAAGGTGACGGGACTCTAAAATCCAGTATGATTCTCCCCTCGTTTAAGCTTACAAGCACTGGTTAGTTTGATGTAATGAGTAAGGTGGTTAAATATGACCAATCCGGGATGGGCCATCCCCCAGGGGTAAGGATTTTAATGTACAACTTTGCACGCTATTAACCACATTGTTTCTCAAGTTGCCCTTAGAACTCGTTTGAGACAGCCAAACAAGGTCGCCTCCTAAAGATTGGGATTGTATGATTCCCTTGCTCACTGCTCTCTCGCCACCACTTCTGTGGACTTGATTCCCTTGTTCACTAGCTCACACAGCAGCCAAGAAGGACATCATCCACTCTGCCCGTAACCCTTTTGCCCCCACCCCCCAGAAATCATAAAGAGTGTGAACTCCCCTCCACCGAAACATTCGCGGTCAGTCCGCTAAATGCTCAATTAAGGAAATGAGTGGGGTTGATTAGATGAAGGGCCCCATTTGATTTGTACGTGAAATGATATGAATTTAGTGTGAGGAGGATCCACATGAAATGACGAGATGGGTTTTGATTAGTTGTGTTTGTTGTGCACTTGTTCCTCTTATCTGAGATCCCTCTCCATCTCGCCTCTGTATTCTCATCTCGCAAATAAGATGGATGGATAGATAGAGGATTGGAAGGAAAGAGAGACAAGTCCTTTTTCTCCTCTCATTAGCATCCATCTAACAAAAAATTGGTGATGGTAGTGCAGAGAGCAATTTATTTGCTTCGTTGCCCATTCCTCAGATAGTAAAGTAGTGTAATTATTTTATTAAATGGCAATTCAGCCTGAGTAGGCACACAGCCACTAAAGTGGGCTCTTTCAATAAAACAAATAAAAATGTTAAATGCTCTATCTGCTAACGTAATTGGCAATACAGGAGTAGTATATTAAGTAGAGTCAGAGTGTATTACTTTTTCTTGCATTTGCAAAAAGAAACCAGCCATTCTACTGCTCCGCTAATTAAAAGTATTTTTAAAGAGAGTTGAGAGAGGTGCAAAGAGCAGACACGTTTAAAAAACTATGGAATGGGAAAAGGAGAGAGAGAGAGCTAGATAATTAGTTGGGTAGTTTAATTAGGAGACTTTTTTGGAGGTGAAAAATAATTAGGGACGGTGGAACTTTGGTGGAAACCTGCAGCTGTGAGTGGATTTTGGTGCGAGGAGAAAAATTAAGTTGAGAGATTGTGGAGGGAGGAGAGGTGCGTTTGTTGGATTAAACTTGTTGATTGTGGGTGGTGGAAACATTTATTTTTGTGAATAAGGTCCTAATAATCTGCTTGTGTGTTAACTTTCCAGTCTTTTCAAAGTCAGTGGCGGAGGGTGTCTGCTCGGCTTTGGAAGAGCCAAGCTTATCTACCGTATCAAGTTCTTCAAAATTGCGTATTGGCTCCATCTTTTTTCTTCTCGGATGGAATAATTTTTTCGGACAAGCTGCAAGTAGAAGGGACGACTGGAGGCGTTGCTGCGTTTCTGTGAGATTTTCGGGAGAGAGAATGCTGGGGTGGCGTTGGATTTGGAGGTGGTAATGTACAAAAAAGTTGCTAATCGTATATCCTCCCCTCGGACGGTTCAGATGGAGGTAAGTTTATGAGCAAATAAGTCGACTCAAGTATAGTAAGCCCTGATAAATGAATGTTTTGTGCTAATGGAGTTGTGTGTTTCATTGTTCCTTACTAGCCGGAGGATTTATCCTCTTCTCCCATTCCATCTGTTCCCACAAGGGGAGTCGGTGGTTTGCCCTCGGGGTCTTCAGGTATGGGGGGTTCGTCATCAGTGCCTGCTGCCATTTCTGTGCCAGGTGGCCCGTCAGCGACAGCAGCCCAGGCTGCAGCCTGGGCACTGTCCAATAATAAACTTCTAGTGTTTTGTGATATTGTCCTAAAACATGCTAACTACCCACATGCCTTTCTCGGCGAGCCTTCTTGTGATGTAGAAGATGTAAGCTTGTTTCCACAGACAACCCTTATCTATATCGTATCTCCACCTCAATTGTTTAATTAAGTTTGCTATTCATTCTATTCCGCAGCATGATGGATCCGAGGAATCTTGTGAGGAGACCAAGAGTACAATCCTCGTAAAAAATGAGCGAGTCTCAGAGTCGCCGCTGAACAGTGTGGGTGAGTCAGCGCGAGAGAGCACCCGGTCCAGTACCTCGAGTACCGACTCCGTCCTTGCCGAGCTGGAGCCTGAAGAGGTCGACAAGGAAACCTTTGAAAGTGTGTCTTGTTGGTGTGGGAAGCCGTTCGCTGGTCGGCCGATGATAGAGTGTGAAAAGTGCTTGGTTTGGTACCACATGAGCTGTGAACAGATCCGTAGAAAAAACATCCCCACACTCTTTCAATGCAGCAAGTGCAAGGAAAAGCGACAAAAGAAAAGATCCTCGACAAACAACAGCACTACTAACGGCAGCAGCAATGCAGGCGACAGGGAGGAATCTCGTAGAAACAGCAAGGGCTCGTCTTCCTCGAAAAAGAGAAAGTCTTCCTCTTTCTCCTCAACGTCCTCGACGTCATCCTCCTCAGGGATACCAGGGTCTGCATCTCCGCAATCTTCTGATACAAATCTCTCTCCGTTCCCTCATGCCATTTCACAACAGCACGAGGAGGAGAATCAGCATCATGAAGCAACAATCACATCATCCATAGATGGTGCACCCCGTGTACAAGATACACCTACAAAAGTGCCTCCACCTCCGCCCCCTCTGGTGAAGGGCTCCTCGCCTTCTCGAGCTCGTTACCGCAAGTCCAAATCAAGCGGTGGCGGTCAAGTCAGCGAGAAGAAGAGGAAAAGTGGGGAGAATCGAAAAGCCCCTCCTGGAGTAGCAGCAGCGTCAGACAGCTCAAGAACAACTGATCCCTCAGTTGCTGCTGTCGACATTTCAAATGGTCTCAGTTCTGCTGCTGCGGCGCTCACCGTCGGTGATACCGTCACTCATTCTCAAGATGTGCCTCCACAGCCCGGTTCCCAGCCACCCAGACTATGGCCTTGTTTCGAAAATACCACTCAATTATCATTGTCAGATACAGATGCTATTGACGTACCCATTCATCATATTGACAGCCATGCTCCCACCCATCCCGATGGTAGTTTCAACTATAGACATACTTTTCACTCCAATGCTTTCATCCCCTCTTCCGCTCAAAGATCACTTCCCCCACCAAAGCTACAACCGCAAGTGAACGTGACGCGCTCCTCAGCTTCTCTGCTATCTTCGTCAGCGTCACCACCTCCTCCTCTGCTTCTGTCCAGCAACTTTGTGGTGGACCACCGTCACCACCAGCAAACTTCTCAGAGCCAACTTCTTCTTCGACATGCTCATCAAACTGGCGTTGTTGTTGGTGGCGGTGATAACAATCCTAATCATCCCTACCCATTTCGCCAATAAAAATGACTCTAGCATCTAGTGGTGGTCAGTGTTGCGAAGAGAAATTATCTCTAAACATGATAAATGGCAATGCTATATCAGCAGTGCGTGGTCACTCCTTTCTCCTATGTTTTAGTCATCTTCTATCCTCAGATTCTATAAACCATTGAAATAATATAATTAACGTTACTATTATAATAATTTTATTGCTCACAATATAAATCAATGAAATAGTTTGTAACTCGATTCATTTAAGTCTATTTTTAGACATTAACTTAACTGGGTTTAATATTTCTGTAGTGGTTCTCTTTGTTTCCTCCTAACCATTTTCTCAGCGTATTGTTAACTTGTTTCACAATGGTAAAAAGATATTAATCAATTAGTTAATATTTTCTTTCCTTTTTCAATTATTTCTTTGACGAGGACGATGCCGAAGCTCAATTCAAAATAGTTATTATGGAGCAGACAGCAAATTGAAAAATGATAAGAACAGTACAAAGCAGCGTTCAATTAATTTCGAAATTATTAGTAGTTTTTTGCCAATGCAAAGTTATCTCTAACTGTGTCTACTACTTTTTAACTAGTTAGTGATTCATTAAGTAATTAACAGACTAAATTATCGCTGGTTTTTACTCCACGTTTTTACCATTGTGACAAGAGACAAGTAGAAATGCACACTGCTACTACTACAATAATTAATTAATACAGATTGCAGAGATGAGGATGAAAATGTTTAGAAACTGTTACTCTAATTAGTAGCTCCTTTATTGATTTTGATAAGACAGGTAAAAGACATTTAGAGTATACATGCACAAGAAAGAAGGGAATTTTTTTTACCTCTACAGACAGGCATGTTTAAGTTTTAAGCTAAAATCGTCTAATAAATTGCATATACTAACTCCTTACTAGTTACTCGTAATAGTAGATTATAAAGATTAGCTGCAATACTTTATCGTTCAGAATTCCTTATTTGTTTTGCTCCCTTCTTCTTATTTACTTTTGACTTTTACGTTGTCGTTGTCGCATATTTAATTAAAGTTAACTAAATTGAGATTGAGACCAACTTGTTGCCACTTTTTTGCTAATCCTTCTATTTTGAAAAAAATAATAATCCTTCTTCATTGCTCTGTTCTCTCCTTTCTGAACGACACAAGCATTGTTCTTATGATTTGTAAATAGACAACATAATTTAGATGCAACTTTGATTTAGGTTATCCGCATGCAATTAGTTTGTACTTGTTATCTATAGATGCGTATACATATATAGCTCCTGCTATTGTATAATTATAGCTATATTAAGCTTCTTTACTACTACAGATCGTATGTTAAGTAATTAGATAGTAAAATATAATATAAAAAATAAATATTTAGATTCAGAGATAAATATTAAATTAAAAAGAGATGCTGATCATTTAAAATAATGGAACATTAAAAATATATGTATAACCTTATATAAAAATACACACAATACAACAATATGTTATTCTTGTTAAACTCTGCTAATTATTATACTATAACTACTATATACACTATATTACAACTTTACTCTTCTCTGTGTCTCATCAAGTGCTTTACAAAAATTATTGATGATAATAATAATAATAATAATTGTTGTTGTTACTATAACTACTCTTGTTATTTTTTTAAATGTCGGGATTTATTTTTTTCCGGAAAACATCACGCACCAAATCCTCATCGCATGAATGATAAACTGGCAACCCAGTCACCCGTAGAGCATCTTACGAAATCAATTACCATTGTTTTTAAATGTTACATAGTTAGTTAATGATGATTTTTCAGTGTAGATGATTTTTTTCAAAAAATGGTCATTGTTAAGAAAAGTACGGTTTGAAGACCCGGTTTGTGAAATGCATGCTAATGAAAAAGGACTGGTGACGTGTAATGATGAATTGAATTAAGATAAAAAATTGATATGAACGGAGAGACAAGGTAACACGTGGACACAGATTAATTTGGTATGGATACGCTGTTTTAACTAACGACAGCTACAATTAAGATTAAAGTGGATTGATAATGAGTTGTGTTTGGTATGTGATTTTGTAGAAGATTGAAGAGATACAGATTGTTCTGCTGTTTAAACGATGTGTTTGTTATCATCCTTTTATCGGTATGATTATTGTAATCATGCATTGTTAATTTATTAGTATTACTCATTCTTCTTCTACTTCTCTGTTACTATGATCATCCCATGTTAATAGATAATTATGGTGGAATTCTATTTTGAGAAATTATATTGTGGACAAATTATTTATGAGAAAACTATGTTGGGGAGAGACATGCGTGGACATTTTTGTGGAGTTGAAAAACTTTAAATAAAATAATATTTAAATAGTAATTTATTTAAATATGAACATGAAACGAAAGTTTTTAATCGGTTTGTTACTCTGACTCGAATTTTAAAGGTAACTGCAGGTATTGATAAGGGAAGAGGCATATAACAAACTCGGCACACTGCTTGCAGAGAGCAGGAAATCACAGCAGCTACCTAATTTCCAATTAACGATTATGGGGAAATGTAAGAAAAGGCAAAGTTCTAGTGTGATTCCTATAAATGAAAGAGTTGTTTATGGAACGAGGCCATTTTTATTACAAAATGTATACAAAGTGACGAATGGATCGGATTTATTTTTAAAAATTATAATGAATGATTGTGTTTTATTGAAGCATGATTAAACACCTGTGTACAGTTAAAAAGTAATAATCATTATGTAAACTTACATTTTAAACTTCCAGTCATCTCAAAACAAAATGGTAGAGAAAATCGTAACTTGATTCAATGGCCATTTTTAAAAATTATGCATAATATTAATAAATATTAAAAATCAAAATTATTAACAATTATAACTGGCTAGTAGCCAGTAGCTACCGGTCAAGCCATGAATATAAAGAGATGAGCTTGGTTTCTTAGGCAGTGGCAGCTACTTCCTCCAATTTGATGTCTGCTGGGGAAGATGGGGGTGGTGGGGGTGTGGGGTTTTGATTAGTCTCGGGATTTATCTTACCCTCCTGGCCCATTGGCGACATTTCCCGTTCGGAGGCGTCGGAGACGAGTGTCTCCCTGTCGCTATCAACTCTGCGAAATCTGGCCAGGCAGTGAGAAGTGCGTGCGTGAGACGAAGAAGAAGACGAGGCCCGAGGATTCCAATAAAGTCCGCAGATAAAGATTGCAGAGATTCCCAAAGCCAATACACCCAAGCAAGACATAATGGTGGAAAAGTCGTACTTTGGAGAAGGGACGCTCTTGCGCGGCCAACGCTTGACCTCACTGTCCTTCCAATTAATACAATAATCCTCCTCGTGGCATAGTCTTGTTATATCCCGACAATGACCTATTTCAAGCTGTCGGAATACTCGGGGAGAAGATTGGTTAAATTTTGCATAGTCGCAATTCCCAATTTTAGCATACGCATCCTTGATACGAGTCAAGAGGAGCCGTTTGGCGCACCCAAGAACGGTCGCATAGTTTTGCTTTACTGCGGTTTCCTCCCCGAACCGGTTATACTCTCTGCTTTCAATCTGCATTCGGCCGAGCGTGCATGTCGCCTCTCCAGGTTTGTCCTCAGGACAAATTTCACCAAATGGATCTTGTAGCTTGCGCCAGTCTCCTGAGTACCGAATGTCTGCAGGTGGACAGGGCTCCAGGTCGGTATCAAAATAGTAAAAGAGCTTCAGTTCTGATTGGATGAAGGACCGGATCTCTTTGCAGTCCCGGTCTGTGTCCTTGCAGTCCATTGTCAGGCATTGGAAGCATTGCAAGCCACTCACGTAAGCTACACAAATTGAAAATAAATAATTCGAAATGGAGATGACATGCTTAATTATGAGAGTTGTCAAGGTTTTAAAGGTAGGTAAACTTACTCGGACAAAGTTGCGACAAGAAGAAAGCCAAGAAGATTATGTTGAGAGGTGCCCGGTGGGATGCCATTTTCATGTCTCACAAGATATCCAGGAAACAATCGGTTGAGCTTTCAGAATCAACTAGTCACTCCCCACAGACCTTCTGTCAGTTAAAAGCTTAAAAGAGTTAAACCACAAGAAAAAACATGTTAATTTTTAATGAACGTTATTCATGTTGTGTAGCTACTTGCAATTTTCATTCCACTTAAATTTTCAAATCTATGTATGTATAAGACACTTTCACCAAAGCTCTGATAATTTTACCTTTGATTATAATTTATTATTTTCCTCAAAATCACTTTAATAAAATGTTATAGAAATAAATAAAAACCGTAAAAGATTCAATCTCTGCACAGTAATAAATTTTCATATGAATTTATCATTTAAATGCACTTCAAACTATTTTGGTATTATATTCATGTATTTTATTTTATAATGTCAAAGAAACAAATAGTAAATGAAATAAGTTCAATGTGTAGAAAAATACTGCTTAAATACTTCAAAGGTTTATATACTGTAAAGCGATAAAACTGGAGAGTGATTTCTGATGACCACAGTTTAGGGCTCGTGTCGGAAGCCGACTGAATTGAAGATGACGTGAGCTATGGTCCATCCATAACGCAGAAGTAATACAGGGGAACTCACTCAGTGTGTGGGGCTAACGATGCACAGAAGGCATTTTTGCTCGTGTCAATTTTTTAGTTTCATTCACAAAGACGACGTTGGCTGTCTACTTATTATAATAACTGTGGTTCCATACTTCCATAATATACAGCTACTCGCCTTTCCTTCTCATCTCATCTACGTACGTGAGCAGAGTCCAGTGGCAAGTCTTCCTTCTTTCTTTCTTCAACTTACAACAACGCAACAGCATTCCGTTTCTTTTGCTTGCTTGTTTTATTTCACACGCACCATCGCCTCAGCGTCATCTTTACTACCACTTCATCCAAACCATTCTTATTCTACATTTAGCATACACATAACATGCGTTGCAATTTCCGACAAATCATGCTTAATCACTAGAAATACTCACTACATAATCAGCAGTCCGCTTTTAACTTTTAGATTTACACAGACTAGCATTTTTATAGCTTCAGTTCCACAACCAGGTAGACATCTATTGAACATATTATTATTTATCAAGCAATAAAATGAGCACAGATCAAAACGTTACATGGCATTCAGAGTCTGATTTAATTTGGCATAAAGTAAGCGTGATTAATTGTTATCAAAATATGACATGTAAAATGAAAAGTATACATAATTAGGAAGGAAAGAGTGTTATAGTTGTTAAATAAGCATTCCAATCTTTGTATCCATCTTTTACTTCCTATCAATCATTCCATTAATATGGAATTCATAGTATTTCATGTACTCTACGTTCCCTTGTGCACTGCCATAAGTTAAGTATAATGTTTCTGCTGGAGCCTTTCTTCCTAGCAAAACCGCTAAGATTACTATCATACTGGTTGACAAATATATGCGATGAAGAACAAAGGAAATAATATTTTGTGCATAAAGCTCAGAATAGGACTGCTGTGTGCTGTGATGTTGAAGCCAATAATGGTGATGATTGACGATGATGTGAGTGATGATTCATTTCGAAGCCCAGGAATGGCAATACCTCTTCTCTTAAAATACTTGGACACCTGCCATCCACAAAATCTTTAAAATTGTCCTTCTGCTTCGTTTTCTTCTTCTTTCTTTTAATAGCGTAAGCTGTCGTGGACGAGAGGGAATTATTTTCGGAGAGGCGATAAAAATTAACGAGCCTTTGATATGATATGAACGTTCCATGTAAACAGCATACGGTCACTGATATTTGGAGCAATGAACAAAGTGCAATAAAGCGTTTCCTGCCTTTTTTCGTTTGGGAAACAGAAGAGAGTTTTGTTTTAGGCGAGAAAGGAATGACATAAATATCCATGTTAGTGCTCTCTCACTTTAAAATATTTAACCAAGCACTGCTTAAGCAGTGCCTTGGCTTAAGCAAGTTAATGTCACATTCGTCATGTAAAGAAACCCTATTTTAATACGAACAAAAACGTCAATGTATTGCTTTTCCTCTAATAGCAGGCGTAAAGCAAAAGAGAGGCAAAAAGGAGGAGGGCAGTGGCACCGCACATACAAATTTTTTTGTTACGATTCACATTAACCTGTGAACTCTGTAATGGGATCTCGCTAACGTTGGCTGTCAGATTAGAGATGTGATGATTTTTTTGAGGAAGAAATAATGGACGTGGATAATATTATTGCGGCATTTTATTATTTTGAATCAACCGACTTGTGTTTACGTAGCACTCAGCCCGTCATTATAACGACCATGAGCATCACACATTTCAAAATGTACTGGGAAATATGTAGAAAAATTCAGCTAAATCCCATTGGCACCATGAAAACTAGCCATGAGTTTTTTTACATAGGTATGTTTTGCTTATTTTTATATTATTTGTCCTGGCGTGGCTATATTTACCGTCCAGTGGCAAAAAAAGAAGTAAAATATGTTTATACATAAACCTCCTCCAAAATCGTAAAAGACTTGTACCTAATTAATAGTACTCCTTGAATTAATGTTCATGGTTTACCAATTGCTTTTATGCATATATGCCAGCGTATGGAAGAGCACATCTACATACTTTCATCAGTTGCATCATTATCTGCCTACTTTTCCTTATCATTAACACGATCTCCTCCTTTCTGTGAGTCAGTGATGAGTAAGGGAATAATGACTCACTGCTAAAGGACCACCAACGCACTAAGAAAATAAAAAATTTCTGTGTCTCTTAAATTCGGCCACTCCATTCTATACATCTTAACAGATTACCATTAGAAAAATATGAAGTATCTTATCAACATCATTCCTTTATCAATCCAATTTTATATATGAATTCGACTAGGAATGGGAAAAGGCTAGTAACTTTAGTCTTTTATGCACATTTTTGATATCTCATGCCATGTCATCTCCATTTTGATCACGAGAATAAGGAAAAGTGAAAAGCTACAGTTTTTCATATCGTCGTCAGTCATCTCACTTTGCCCCAAAACCAACAAGAAAACTAGCTTAGCAAACGACTGTGGCAATATGTAACACTTTTCTTGCATTGCATTGTAGCACAACGAAGGCAGCATACATGCTCTTTGTAGGCACAACAGAATTCGGCGGAATTGTTGTCGGAGTAAGTTTAATGCGATGGGCAATAGTGAAATTAACTTGATGGTGCTTCAATGTAGAAGCGTTGGTATGCATGAATAGCTTATTAAAGTTTATTTCTAAGTATATATACAGCAATTCATTTCCAATTGAGCTACTAGCTTCTAAAAGTAATGCGCGTCAATTATTTGATGTATGTATCTAAATAGCCATTTCAAGTATGACTATCATATAGACTGGGTACGAATGAATCAAAATAAATGTTGGTTATGCTTGTTAAGTACATATCGAAATGCTCTGCTTAAACATTTTAACGCCCAGTCTTGAGTCGCGTAAGCTTTATGCTTCTCTCCCGTAGGACAATTACTCACCTTTTAACACCTGTAATCTTTCCATTGTTGCCATTGGTCAATTACGTCAGAGTGGGACGAACAGAGAAAGAAGCTAAATACCAGACGTTCACACAGTAGTACTGATAGTGTATGTAACAGCTCACCATTTTGCGAATTGTTTTTTTTTAAATGAACTGTAATTCAATCTATACGTTTGTATACTTCCAGTACTATAACCTATTGCCCGTTTTAGACTGGACGGATAACAAAGTGCAATGCTTACCTCATACCAAACCGTTCTGCAGAGCAAAAAGATGTGCAAACGGATAGCTTCGTCTCATCTCTAGATATTGCCTGCGTTCATTGCATGTATGTATATTTACAAAGATGTACGATTGAACATTCTGTACCCAATTGATCATATACTCTACTAATGATGCATAAACCATCAAGCTTTTTTCAATGGTTAAACCACAGTTTACACCTTTGCTGTATAATAATCCAAAGGAAAAAGTGGAATAAAAATGTCAGGATTTTTAATATTATATTTTCGTACATGAAGGTAAGCAAAAAGACTTGGACTGATATAAATACGTATCCTATATCATGTATTCGTATTCACTTTCGCACATACATTTTTATCTGACGCCGCACATCATTGCATGAACACATTTTAATATCATTTCAATTTTCAATCATCCCAGCTTAAAACAAGAAAAAACATACAATGGTACATTAAATAAACCTATTAGCCGAGTTTTACGAGGATGTGAGAAGGGAAGCTATTCAAAAATGAAATTAATGAAGGCTAACAAAGAATACAAAGCAAGGTAACATAATTATCTAGAAAGTGCACACAGAGAAAAATAAAATGAATACAGTTTGGATTAGTGAATAATTGTTACATTCCCTCAAAATTATAGTGATCTCAATTTGTTTCATTAACCCAAGTAATAAGAAAATCGTCGTCTCCCTGTACTGGCCAAAATGACGGCAAAAGTATCAGTCATCAAGTTTCAAACTTTTTTTATTTTATTTTTGCATTGTTTTATGGGTAAGCATTTATCCACTTAGTGGTTAAAATTTAAAATCAGCGACTATTATTTTATTACTATCAGAATGATTTTAATCTCTCATTTTGATAGGATGTTCTGTGGAAGGACTTCACTGTTACGAATGTCTGTCGCTGGACTGTTCTGATGATGACAAGGAATGCAATCAAGTGCGTACCTTTCTCTTATCTCAGCTACGGGACTATTACAATTTCAATGAATCTCAGGGTCTGGATCCATGTCCAAAACTGAATGAAACAGAGGACTGGCGTGAAACCCATTTTTCCAATGAATCTTGCCAGGACTTGGAATCTCACCGGCCAATGTGCACGCTGGGCCGAATTAGGATAAAATCAGTGGATAAGGGTCCTTTCGGAATGACCGAGGATTTCCGTTACAATTATGCCACAATATTGGGCTGTGCTAACGACCATCTTCTTGACCGAATAAATTTAGCTGCGCTGAAAGGATTGTGCGACTATGACGATCACCGAACCACAGATACCTTTAGAGGTCGGGTTGACCATTACTTACAAATTGAACATTGCCCCGACCCCAAAACCTGGTGCAGTCACCGCGACTATTGTACTGACCTTACAAGACGAGTTGAAACGGAATGGATCCTCTATTTTATAGGCTATACCTCTCAGGACTACCAGTTAAGATTCGCCACTTTAATTGTGATCATGATAGGGATTGTGGGGATATGCATTGGCTTTTACAAGGACCCCGACGGTAAATCTTTAACATGTCTTAGACTGGTGGAAAGGAAGAGGCCAAGACCAAGACCACCACGGCCGGTAGAAGTGACTGTGGAAGAAACAACAGTTTAACCCGTTCATATTTAAATTTAATTCTAAGCAAAATGCTATTACTGTACTACATTAATAATAGTTTATTAAAAGAAATCCAATCTGTCAGTCGGGTTTAAATATGTATCGAAATGAGAAGTACTCCGTATGCATAATTTGTTAGTGTAGCTATCATCTCCATTTCCAATATGCAAAAGTATGAATGCATTGTGCTCTGTATAGTTTACACGCTTACACGCATGTCATGTCCGTTCTGCCAATTTCTGATGACGAAAGAAGAATGCAATAAAGTAAACTAGTTAAATAAAACATCAAGTTGCAGAGAAATAGGAGAAGGTAAGATGAAGATAAGGATGTAATGTTAAAATTATACTAAATAACTATAAGTAGCAGACTAGGAATCGCTTAGCTCATGACACAAACGTATGTAAAAGTGTACCTACGTTAAGTTTTTATGTAGCAAATTAGCCACACATCATTTTGCTCTCCGATATACGTCTCCGGGTTCAGGTTCATTCTTATTCTGCATTTTAATTTGCATGAGGTCAATGACTCAAATGTAACTCATTGAATGCACCTTGGAAAAGTAAATTGGAAAAGTTATTGTTAATAATTGAATGAAGCCCGTGCTATGTCGTTAGTTACAGAAGATGTTTATGCATGGCTTCTGACACAAGTCCTACTTAGGTATTTAGTCTCCAAAGTTTCCATTTGCCATTTTTATATCAGAGAAACAAGGGGGAAAAGTTTTAGAATTATCATCATTAGAATTACACAAATAATGAATCAGTTAATCTTTGCATTTCAATGCATTACATGAGTCGTGAAAATACTAACAAAAATGATCTTACAAAATTATTTGGTTCTCATAATGCCCCGTTCTTTTACTTTACCGAGAGATATTACTATAACGCACACAAACACACCTCAGAACTGCATGGTGAATTTGGCAGAGAATATGTTTGTCGTTCAATAATTTACGAGCTAATTTTCCAGTAGTAATATAACTGTGCATAGTAATAATATGTGCATGCATAGTTTACAGAGAAGCAGGACTTACGGTAAGAGTAAGCAATATGCGACCAGGCAAAAAAATTGGGGTGAAGTGAGAATACCATTTCTTACCTCGACTTGACATGACAATACTTGGCAGCCGATGGATCTCTCGTTGCTTTGCTTTCTAAATTGACAGTGAGCATTCTCTGGACATGGAAGCAGCTTGGGTTATTACTTAATTGGGAAAGACTTATTACTTAATTGACAAAATTATTATTATTATTATGGCTCTTTTTATTCAGCAAGTCTTACGGTCATATATAATATCTTTTTATATTTGATAAAGTTAATACAATTATAAAGAATTCATTACATTTTACACTTATTTAGTAAAACAAAATAATTTTTACATTGTCAAATTCTTTTTATTGTTTTTAAAATGATTTTATACAGTTCAATCTTAAATTCACATGTCAGAGATGAACTGAAGAATCAGTCAAAGATATATTGCAAGTAAAAATAATATTTTACTTTGAATGTTTTCTGCCTTCCTCCTCAAACCCAGCATGACTTAATTAATAATTAATTAATTACCTAGATAGTTTTTAATCCTATGCATTTGGTTATATAACGTCCCAATAATATTTAGTTTGACAGTATATTATATGCATATGTTTTGAAGAATAAAGAATGCATAGAAAAGGACAGCAGTATGAACAGACGGGAGAACACTTATTTCAAGGTTACTAAAGTGCCTAACCCTAATTTTCAAAATCCATCTAGGTATATATGTACCATCGTCCAGGTTCAATGTTTTGTTCACCGAGAGTTCTTTGAGGCCGAGAAGGTGGACTTTGAGTCCCCTATAGCTATCGTAAACCTTTTATCTTATTGTCCCAAAAGTGAAACGAAACATTCACGAAAAACTGAACAAAGATCTCAACGGTTTTAATGTGGATTTTAACACGTATTTCTATGTTTCACAGGACCCCATCCAGGTTGCTTCAAGCAGCTACCAGATTCAAAGCGTGATGTTGAAATATGCCAAGTTGTAAAGAGAAAAGGTAACTGGTTCAAAACCGGTTGGTCTTATTTTATAGCTTGTTCGTCTGTGTGTCTGACAACAAGACTGTCCACCATTCATGCATGTCTCTCTGCCGGAGTAAAAAAATAATCAGAAAAATAATCAGTATTTCAAAACATAATTGAAATATGTTCATTGAACTGCTTAATTTAATGCTTCATGTAATGTTGTTTTAGTATGAATAATATGTATATTATTTATTGTCAAGTTGAATCTTATGGCTTGAAGAATTTTTCTAAACATGACATTGGTAAACGATTAAGAAATTTCATTAAATATAATTAAGACACATGAAGTAAGATTGTGTGTTTGGTTAAGTTTTTTTTAAAATGTTGGGAAGGAATTCATCGCTGCACGGATATGTCTGTTTAGCAAGCACCATTTTTTGACTTGTTGTGGTGGTGGTTGCCTAGCTAGATGTTATATGCTTTGCTCTGTTCCTCTTTATTTACACAAGTCAGTTTAATTTCACATTTTAATCTTAACTATGCAGAATAATTAATTATTTTAGAACTATTTTAATACTTTTTATTTTCATGATTATAATCCTGTCAAATGTGTATGGTTCTTCCGTAACTGTGATCTAAATATTATTCTTATTGTTAAATTAGTGACTGCTGAAATGTCTTTAAAAACGTACGGAGACAAGCCGAGCAGCTTCCAACTGGATGATGGTGACGAGTTTTACTATATTGGCTCAGAGGTGGGCAATTATCTTCGTGAGTTTCGAGGATCTCTCTTTAAACGCTACCCGGGATTAACCAGAATCCCAGTCACTGACCAGGAGCGGAAGCGTCTATCCAAGTTGGGTAAGAGGAATGAAAAGAAGCCCTGCAACTAAATAGAATTACACTGTGATTGAATGTTTAATGACAATTGAAATTTTACAGGATTGAGTCAGCATGTATTGGCGGCTAATGTTTCGCTTTTAAGGGCTACCGAGGTGGACGAGATTATAGAAGGAAAGGACGAAAAATACAAGGCAATTTCTGTACATTCTTTGGACACGCCAGCTCCAAGGTATTGCCGGGAGCAGTGTTTTATATAGCTTTATTTGCACTAATCGTGAAGTATGTTTTACTAATTAGTTGCTATTACGTTGTGAACTGTTTGAGTAAAGAATTGAAGAAAATGAAAGTTATCATTGATGACTCATTAGCGACGATGCCTGTGGGGAGCCTTGTTTTTGCTAGTACGAAGGGATCATCCTGAAAATATAATGGCCTTCAAGTGAATACATTGTCAATCATACAGTACAGAGAATATTATAGATTTAATTAAGTCAACTGTAAATAGTGGCTATTAACAGATAAGTGAGTAGTGAGAAAAATGGATATAATGACGTTCATTGTTTGTTTCATAGTGACTTGTAATTATTATTGTTATTTTCTGTGTTTCCCTCCCTTCCGGTAGAAGTTGAAGGAGTAAGCTATTCACTTTCAGTTTTGATGCATTAGAATACTACTACTAAGTTTACCATCATCATAAGTTGTTACTTTTAATTTATTACTTCATATTACTAGTGAGTTTAAATTAAATAATAGATTGTTTGTTCGTAGTAGTCGTACACACAGTTTTTTGCAAAGAATAATAATGCAGTTTGAAACGTGCAAAATGAAATGCTATACAAAACTTTCACAAAGCAAATTAATTGGCTTAAATTCAATGATTTATTCGTGCAGATTGAATACACATCATAATACCTATTGGTATGAGTATGATGATGCTTAATTCTTGGTTAAAAGTGATCTGAGGAGGATCTCGACGAATCTCAAGAAGAGTTTGGGTGGATCATCCATGAGCTTTTCGTTGTCAGCAGTCCAAATGGCTGCATTACCTTGCTCGTCCAAAGCTTCAGCATATAGGATTATTGAAGCAGTTATAATCAATAAACTCGTTCATATTAGATCAGTTATGAGAAGCAATTAATAAAAATCAGTCATGTAAAACTCATAGTGTGCAGTAGTATTATGTGGAGTACCAGCATCTGCGTTGTCAGTTTTAACATCATTTTGCCCCGTTGCAGCGTATTCGCCAAAAGTAGTAGATCTCTTTCGTCTAGATTTCCATATAGGATCCGTGTCTAGATCAGGAAACCGTTTAGACCAATCTTTAAGTCAAAATATAACCTAGTTATATTAACCACGTGTAAATTAAATATGCAATAAATTATACAGAAATGATTGGCTGACCGTAATCTTTAAGTCTGTCTCTAGTTATATGCCATCGACCGTTGTCCTCAACGGAATACGAAAAGTCCTGTACGATCTGTGGCCGTGATAAAGCTTCCTTTGACATCAGAGCAGTAAAAAGGATGAAAATCATGAGATGTTGCATTATTGTTTATAATATATTAAATTTTCAGGAGTATAAAAAATATTGGCTTAAATATTTAATTTTTCGGATTGAGTAAGTAGGGAAATGAGATGGGTTTACGTGCCTTGAGTGGTGAAAAGATGCGGCCAAACAAGCTCCACTAGCGTGCTGACACGTCAAAAATGTATCGATGCGTTTCTAGGAATTCTTTGAGAATTGTAACGCAAATAATACAACCCAAATGTAATAGATAGGCGTACTGTAAAATTGTAGGATTTCCATTATTACACAATGTTATTTTGTACAAAGGAATTTATTAGCAAAAACCATTTTAACGCTTTGCAAACGCGTCGGTTTCGTATTCTATGCACAATAATGTGGTAAGCCCATAATAATAGGCAAGTATTAGTTATGGATATCATACAATAATTTATTTTTAAAGCTTATCAGGGTTAATAGAGAGAGGGGAGTATGGTGAGGGCTAGGGGGTATAGTGACTCATGAACAAATAAGGAGTCTTCTGTGAGGTAGTCCGTAATATCCTTCACAAATCGGTAACCTTTTGGCTCCAAGAACTCTTTGAGTGCTTGTTGCTTTCCAGGAATAGAAACATACTCCACGGTCATTGCTCCAAAAGTAATTTTGTCAAAGGGCAGCGTCTTCAGAATGGCCAGTTCCAGTCCTTCCACATCCAAACTGAGATAGTCAACAACGGTCACATTAACGGCTGCCAGGATTGTGTAGAGAGGAATACACTGGACGGTGACATTGACATTGACGCCCCTGCTGGGTCTCTCGTTCAGTCCTGAAAGACCCGTACTCTCTGGGTTTGTGTAAAAGGTGAGTCGTTCCGGATGCTCTGTTATGCAAGCGGCCACATTTATCGCCCACGCATTTCTCCTTTTCTCCAAAAGACTTTGAAATGGAATGGGATTGGCTTCTATGAGAAGCCCAGTCCAGTTGTACTTTCTCTCCAGACGAATGGTAGGAGAAATGAACTCCCCGTCGTTAGCTCCACACTCAACGAAAAAACCCTGCCCATTAGATGAGTTTTCAATGAACAATTTCTCAATCCACTTAAATTTTTCGGTATTGCTTGGCATCTCTTCAGTAGGAGGAAGCGCATCCCGGTTTATTTCCCCTGTTGGCGGTGGAGCTATCAGCAACTTTTCTCTTAAGGCCTTCACCAAACAGGGATCCCTTTGGTCTACTCGCTGTCCAAATATGTAGTCTTCCACGTTACCTGTGTGCGTTTGAAAATATTATTATGATGCGTCTTATTTCAACGAACCTAATTAGCAGAAATTTTACATTTTTTATTTTCATCCTTCAAGCTATTCTCAGTTCTTTTCCGTGCCAATTTATCCGAAGGGTAGTTCATTGCCTGTTGCCGCACTGTTGATCTGCTTTTCATGAACCCAGTGTAGTTATCACTGCTATTATTCGGACTTGTGATAAGCATTCGCAAGCCGGCTATCAGCAGCAGGATTAAAGGAACCAGAAAGAGAATACGAGAATGTCGTACTCCAAAAAACCGGTGGCCTGCAGAAACAGTTGCTTTCGTAGACTTGTTTACTGTAATTCTACCCATTACTTTCAATTAGAGTAGTAGCCCTCTTAAATAATATTCAGTGAACAGTTTGAAGCCAAAGAATGTAAAATGTTTTCTATCCTGTTTTGTTGTAATAATAGGGTATGTTCCAACTCAAATGGGATGTTTAGGATTCAAATAAACACAATTCAAGTGATAATCGATACATTTCAACAAGATTTCTACTTTCCTTATCACAAGAGAAAGAATGCTAACCGGGGTATAGAAAGTCTCGAAGATATCATGGATAAGATAGGCGAAAGTTGGTGAAAGAAGAAATATCTTTTTATAAAAAGCGGATAAACATTTCGTCAGGGCTCTTTGGAAATACTATTTAAATTGGAAGATGTTTAAGTAGAGGAAGCGACAGCCGCAAGCAACATAACGGTCACAGCGTCGTTACAGATGAAACCTTGTGTAAAAATAAAATATTGAATGGTTTTAGGTACACAAGTGAGAACCCTCTACCACAAAACATGGGAAATTAATTAGCTACAATTTTTAACTGTAAGTGCTAGTAAGCATTTTTTGCTGCAAATGAGCTAAAAACGGTAAAAGGTTGCTGTAAAAAAAGCCGGAACTGGTGAGATATGCCTTAGTCAGGACGCTAATAACAGGATAACCTGGAATTCATGCGATAATACAATATTAATTTTTTGTCTCTAACCACGTTTGAGTACGGTTTCTGATGGGCTTTTGCTCACAATTAAACGCTAATTCAAGCATATATTCAGCAAACCATAACATGAAAAATGCTTTATCATTGGTTCATCATGAATCATGATTCATGATCCTTTTATTTTTATGCTTGCTATGCTTTTATGCTTATGATTTTTATGCTTTGTCTATGACAACGTTTTAATCATAATACCTTGGAGGCTATGTTTGTATATTATTGACAATTCCCATTTTTATTGCCGTTTCAACATTATATTTTTATGGTATTAGTTTAATATTTTCATTTTTATCGGCTTTTCCCTTGACATAATACATCAATAAATAATCATTATATTAAGTGAAAATATCCAAACCATCTAAAACAAAGAGTTCATCCCTTCACCTGTAAATTATTTAGAATCCGACGTTAAGAAATCTTCGTATGATAATGCTACACACTTTCTCTCTTATCTCAGCAACTATCAATCTTGCCTTGACATGGTTAACAAAAATCCGAATTTTGATGTGACATCTCATCAAAAACATGTTTTATATTTCATTTCTACAAAACGCTTCTTTCATGCATCTTTCTTTTCAGTGCATCGAAATCAAAGTTTAAATACAAAGCGATCATTCTGATGGCACCTTTCTAACAATGGACCTAACTTATGTGGACTATCGTAAATTAAAAATCTGGAGACTTTGTATATATATAAAAGTGCGCCGAAAATTTTGGTATATTCACTTTTTCCTAAATGCTAAATTATTTTCCCATACAAGCATCAAAACCTTAACAAATCGATCGAGCTCTCTAGCTAGATTCGAGTTGTTCGGTTTATCGTGGCAAAGAGCACATTTGTGACAATTCCTCAATTGACGCGGATACTGGTACATCAGTTACCATTTTGGAGACATTGTTATCATTTCTCGATCCATTAGTTATAAAACGAAAAATTGACAAATTAATACAAGGGCACTCCTTGCTACAACTAAAATCTGTAGTACATTTGACAAAAGAGCTCATTCTATTTTTTCAAGGTTTTGATGCTTTATATTGGCAAACAACTTAACATTTAGGAAAAAGTGAATATACCAAAATTTTCGGCGCATTTTTTTATGTATGAAAAGTCTCCAGATTTTTAATTGACGATAGTCCACATAAGTTAGGCCAATTGTAAGAATCAGCATCTTGGGTGTGTCGTGGTTGGTGGCCCATTAGATGACGATAAACAACTTTTGGGAAGGTGACCCTATTACTTACAAACCATTAATTTCATCTACTTATAGAATTATTTCTGTGGACATACTGTGTAGTAGCTACAATGTAATCATGAAAATGGTGAGGAGGATGAAAGCGAATGAAACCTACATTACTGTAAAAATATCCTAGCATTCATATAAGTACACAAGTCAAGTCATCATGGGCCAGAAAACTCTGTGTGCAATAACGAATAGCATTCTACTTTAAAAGAGTTTTGGTCTTGTAAAAATTTTTGAGTCAGTATGCTCAATAGCACAATCAATGATCGGCCCTAAAATAAGTACTTGAGAATATTCTTTCAAGAAAATATGAATGTTCCAGCAGAGATGAAAAACTTCTAGTTTGTTGAGTTTAATATTATGTTCAACTCTTGATATATTCGAATGGCTAATTATAGTCCTTTTAGGAGGAACGTATTTATTTTGTACGTGTAGAACAACATAGGTATAGTTTATTTGTTGGAGTACTTCTTTCATCACTGTCTCAAGATTCAGTTCAATATTCTGCATAATATTGATAATCTGAATCCTACCCAAGCAATAATACCAACAACACACAGTAATACTTATCTATCTCTTTAATATCGTCTATCTTCAATTTTCATTATACCTTATTTAGCCGTTGGCAGATTTGAATATGTATTGAAAGTGTGTGACTGAAGGAATGATGCCTATAACGATGTTGTCTATGCACATTATCTATTTATTTGATTTTTCACTAATTTGTTATCATTTCAACTTTTCAATACAATTGTAAAATACAATCTTTGGTACGTACACTTACAAATACTCGACATATGTACAAAAGATGTAAAATGTTGACTAATTGTAAACTGCCTGGGACGATTAAAAGATTTATGTGAGCAAGTATTCATTTCATTCACTCTGCGTTATCTACTGTGCATAGAATCCACTAAAAATTGTATGCATAAAATGTACCATTTTTACTTTAGAGGTTTTTTCTTCAGAAAGTGTTAGCTTTTCAACAAAAATACTAGCAGAAGATGAACCCATCCGCAAGATCAGTTCCTCTTACTTGCATTCTTTGTAACAGGAATACCATGAGCAATTGTATGTGCTAGTCCATTACTTTCAGTGTGGTTGTGTATCACCCAATTGAAAACTTCAACTGCTCGTCACCGAATGCCAAAATTGAGGAACATATAAAGCAGACTAGGTCCATGAAAGAAAAGAATCATGAACTGGAAAGAAAATACTATGAGCTGTTCTCTGTCTACGTGGATCTAACTAAAGGTGGACATTTTTCTGGGGCAAAATGAACGTGTGAGTCTTGCTGGCACAACTAAAGTATTGCAGAATATACATATAGAACAATTTTCAAGCTATGAAAATGAAAAGTTATAAGCTTTTGATGCTGTGGGGATTATTTGTATCTAAACAGGAAATGCAGACTGATGACTTTCAAATTCGTACATAATATATTATGTCGTATGCCAACGTCGGTAGGACTATTCTAACCAGCAGCAGGTGAGTTCAAAACCTAATACTAAAGTTGTTATAAGCTAATATGCATTCCATAAACAAAATCCCAGTGAAATGAAATTAAAATATAATAAATGGTTATTTCCAGTGAAACCTTCCTTCATAATTCACCTCTTCTCCAGACGGTGTCTAATTACAATTGCACATCACCTTTCCATGCAGTCAACTTTTGTGAGTAACTTATCTGTTGGTCGGCTAATCAAAATAATTTTTAATTTACTTGATGTGTTTGCAGTATTATTTCATTGTTTCTGTATGTTTGGTTGCTATTTTATTATTCTACCTATTGAATATCAATTGTTTAAAAATAATAATTATGGCTCCTCCTGTTTAGTAATGTCTTCTAACAACTTGTGAATATTATACTATAGTTAACTGGTTATCCACCTTCTGCTTTAATTAAATAAGCGATATCGAATCGATAACTAAATAGCCTACGCTATAGCTTGATTATCTAGCAATATCTCGTATTTAGTAATACATCAATCTTAACAAATGCACAATAGAAAAACGCCTACTGTCCATGTTTTATGTTTTAAAACGAAATACAAATGATGATTTATTCATTCATTTAAAAAGAAACAAAAATCACGCAAACAATAATTATTATGCTGTGTTTACATGCATTAACGGTAGTTGGTACACAGGAACTAGAGAATGTGCATGCCTGCTATTGATTACATATTTACGATTGCATGTCATCCATCACCAAACAAAAAAATAGGATGCTACATGCATACATATATGACCCAACTGAAGATAAAATGCATACCTGCATGGTTTTTCTTCCTGTTTAATTGAAGTCGACAATTAAAGGGAAATGTCACGACAATTATAAATAACGATTTGTTCTAATGCACATAGGTATTAATATTGCTTTCCAGCACCATGCTGCATGCAGGCATTGTGGATTGTGAAATAAGTAGCATTTGTGCTAATTACAACATTTCAATGAGAACACACCTACTCTCTCAAAGTTTATATGCATGATTTAGCAGCGTTGCAAGTCTGCACTAGTTTAGCAGCTAAATGCTTCTAACAGACTTGTTGAGCTGTTATCAATACGAATAACGATAATTTCATTAAAATCATATAATGTTACTTAAAACCGCTCATCCTGTACGAGGGTAGCTGTATATATCATATTCGCTAGAGTTCTTGTACTTGGTTGCAATTTTGAACTATTTATTTCCATGTAAACCTCTGAAAATGCTTTTAACTCTGGTGGAAATGGACGCCTTTCAATTTCACAATTGCCTATTCTGCTGTATATGGTCGTATGCTTGTCGTTCAATGGGTTAGAAGTTAGGAGTAGATCCAAATTAAAGATCGAAATAAATGTAAATTAATGAATAAAATTAATTCAACTTAATGCCACAACCCTATATTATAAGAAAAGTAATATTTTTGCAAAAAGAATTCTTTACTAACAAAATAGAATAGTAATAGCTAATATGAAAAAAATCATTTTTAAAACTAGGAACGCTGTATATTTCAGCCTCATGCACGTACGCCTTTCTTTCAGTTTAGGAGATGCTCCCTCGCTGTTCTAATGTAGCCCAGTGTAAGTGAAAGAGCTATCTCAATCTTAACTACCAATTGTCCATGGATAAACAGACCCACTTGGTCTAGACTTGGTAAATTTGCCTTGGTATTGTTGGACATTCTCAAAACTTGTGGGGAGCGCACATACCTAATATCACACTCCACCCAAATTCTCCAACGTTAAGTTTCATCTCCAAACTACCTATTCATTTATTTTACGGTATTTCAACGAGTGGGAAAGGAACTTGGTCCATTTTTACAATAAAACTGTATACTATTTAAAAATTGTCATACAAACTTATTGATGAAAGAATAGTATGAAAGTATACAATCCATGGGGCACTCTGAGACATTAAAAAAAAACATTAAAACATTCACAGATTGTTTGTAACCACTAAAAATATTGTACATTATATGATTTGCTATTGCAGACAACATTTCAGAGTATTAACATAATTTGGTTTCCTTACTTTAATATTATAACTACATATAGGTATAAATACTTTTCCTTCCTCTTGAAAGATTGTACGAACTTGATCTCACATCAGCCAAAATACTTTGTCACCTTTCGCTACACAAGCTAAAATCAAAGCAAACCTCTTCCTAGGAGACACATACACAAATTGTACAAAAAAGCTTGATAATGCTCAGTCCACGTCCATCAATTCTCCGTCTTTGGGTCGAAAAAGCCTACAAACTCAGGGAATAGTTGATTTGCATGCTTTGTGAAGCAAGTGGTGTGAGGTCTGAGCAGGCGCCTAGCGTAGGCACTGGGAAGAGGCAAGCCGGGTAGCCAGTAAACAGGAGTGAGGGCATTTAAATAATCAGCCACTTTTATGTAAATTGGGAAAATGAAAATGAAGGACGTCCTTTTGTTCCTTTTTTGGTTGGAGCAGTTGTTGCAAAAGTTGAAGGAGCAGGAATTCGTATTTTTAGCTTTAGTTTCCTCTTGCTTTGATTACAAGGCAGTAGGATGTAGTAGTTTGGTAGTAATTGTTGTAGTGAGGGAGTTGTTGTAGGCTTAGAAACTAGTTTAGTTAGTTTTAATTAGTCTTGTTATCAGGTTGATTAAAATTAGTAGTTAGTGGTGCTGGTCATTATTATTATTAAGTGGGATTGCAAATGGTGTTTTTTTGCTTCTGAGTATTTTAGAAGGGGAGGCTAACAGTGTAAACTTGTCACCGGTTTTTAGGTGACGGTTGGAGGATTTTGGAGGAAAATTAGTAGAAGTTGGATCAAGGCTGCTTGGGTCATCTCTGAGGTTACGTGAGGGTGGGGGTCGGATGACGAGACGGTGTTATCAAGATTAGCTGACGAGACGGGAGTGGGGACAAGGATTTTTTGAAAGGTGAGTCATTTTTCTTTTGTTTAGGTGTTTAGCAACTTTTAAATTGTTAATTGTGTATCAAATGGCGTAATTTATAAATCACCTTCAAATTCTGCATTTTAATAAGTATCATAAGTTATTCCATAACTATCTCCTTTTTCTGTCCGTCTCTCTGATCATCCATTAATTATTTCTCGAGGGAATTAACAGATTATTTTATAATTAGTGAATAATTAGCGGGAGGGGAGGCAGTGATTGACTTCGAGTCCCAGAGGTGAGACTTATAGGTGCGACATGGCTGTATAGCTTCAGCCTCCTTAAATGTGCAATTTTATAATTAAATAATCTGATAAAGGGTTAAACGTCATATTCATTGCATTAGAGAGAAGGTCAAGGTTGACTTCTGAAGATTTACCTACTAAGGTTTCTGGTAAGTGTTTGTCATATCATTACATTATTATACTTATGATCCGTGATCATTTTTGATGCAGTCACCTGAACCCGTCGCGTACTAGACTGTAATATTTATTTTGCATTAATCATTTCAAAAAAGTCACCATGGGGCCAGTTTAAAAAAAATTAACTTCCATTGATTATATTGAGTGAAGTAATCAGTAAAGCGAGTGGCATTGATTGGATTTTAAAAAGATTATCATGTTAATCATCGCATAAGGAGCCGAAAGGAACATTATCGCTGTTGAATAATTTGGTTTATTACGTTGGATCCTGCAAGTTAGGTAATAAGGTTTGTGCATAAATTATCTTGACATGTTATTTTTAGTATTAGTATTTTCCCCCTTTTTACGGGGATAATAATTACGCTACTTCGATCCACCCGTGCTTTGTCTTTAGACTTTAATTTTCTAAGAAAAAGGTTGTCAATGACAGTAAATTATTATTATTTTATGCTGCAACGTAGAATTACTTATTATTTAAAAATTTATGGTGGTCATTATACTTAATTGTTACTTTTTATCATTTCATTTTTCTTTTCATTACTTGCGATCATCTGTCTTCCCAGTTAGCCATCTATTAAGTTGAAAAAGATGTTAAATAGAAAGTGTTGGCATTTGGTTTAGGATTTTACCTTCGGTGTTTAACTTTTATCATTGGTAAGTTAACTGTATTTGACATTTATTTCTTGAAGGATTAGTGCTGTTCAGTGTCAGCTGTTACGTTCATGGTTAATTAGACTTTTGAAATTACGAGGTCATCAGGTCAGAACGAAAAGTGATACATTTCATTATCATTGTGGTTCATATTGTAACTATCATAACAGAAGTAGCAATGTTATAATTTAGTTTAGTTATTTTAAATGGCTAGACAACAAAAACGTGTCAGTGGCTCCTTTATTATATTTGTTTTGTTTATTCCTTCTGCAGGAATTATTTATCATGTCAAATTAATATATGAAGTTATTTTTTAAATACGTGAATTGTTGTAATTAGTAAAGGTACAGGACTAATATTCCATTTTCTCATTATTGGTTGAATTTCTAGATCTAGTCTAAAGGCGCGAGGTTGGCATTGTGGCCAGCCGAATATACTCAATGGAGGAGTTCAAAGAAGATCGTTCAGTTACGGACGAGCTGGCACCGGGGCAGTTTGCCCGCCAACGGTTAACAAAACCGTTGGATTTACAGTAAGGATCATTGTATTCTTTAATATTGTTTGAAATTTAATATCATTAATTTACCCTCATTACTAATTTATTTTTCCGTTTATTTTTATTGCCATATAAAGACGGGTAATGAAGGGGTCAGTTTTCCAGATAGACGACCGGGAAGAAGATTGGGATTTGCTGGAAGATTTTGAGGAGGAAAGCTATGAGGAGGATACTTACACTTTGTTCCAGTCGTACGTGCCTGCTGACTATAGGATGCGTGTTATGAAGAATGATGTCGCTCTCGAGAAAAACCCACATTTTGATGTATCAAAACATATCGCTATCAACCTTTCTGAAATGGAGAAGAGTATGGTGAATGTTGTCGAGGATGGAACGGTCAAAAAAATGGTAAAACTTCAACAAACACATTTTAGCCATATAAACTGTGACCTAACTGTGTACCGCTGTTATGGATAACATCAGCATCCTTTCACAGATCATACACATGTGAAGGTTCAAAGTTGATCTTGTTTTTTACTACGTGTGTTTATTTATTTAATTTGTACTCCCTTGTGATGATTACAGATCGTAAAACGAGGTAACCAATTAAAGGTTCCAGAACGATGTCGTCTCTACTTTCATTACCTGGCAATCGCAGAAGGTGCTTATGAACCCTTCGACACTTCCCTTGTGCGGAAGTATCCACATTGCGCAGATTTGCGACAAGAAGATAGTCTTCTCCCAGGACTCGAGACTGCTGTACGAAGTATGGAAATTGGTGAAGCGGCAAGATTCATTGTCGATTCAAAATTGGCTTACGGTGTTAACGGGTGTCCTCCTCGGATTCCTCCAAGTAAGACTAATAAAGTAGTATTTATTTTATATATTAAATATCAATCATTTAATTCGGAATATTTCATGCCTGTAATTGTTTTGCTTACTTCAAATAGATGCTCGCATATTCTATATTGTGGAGATATTACAGCATATTGGTGAACAAAAACTTGCCACTCCGCTTTACATGTCGGTCGATGAGCGAAATGCACTACCCTTTGAAGATATTTATCAGGTGTGCGACACCCTGCGGACTGAGGGTAATGGACTTTTCCGTGATGTGAACTACCAATTTGCTATTAAGAAATGGCGTAAAGGAATCCACATTTTGGAGGAATATCAAGTAACGGACGAGGAAACCAATTCCCGTCGGACCGACATTTTGCATACTCTATACACCAATTTGGCGCAAGCTTATCTGATGCTCGAGAAACCAGCGCAAGCTTGTAGTGCTTGCAAATTAGGCTTAAAATTGGTCGAAGGTGAAGACTCCATCAAACTTCTTATCCGGTAAGAAAATTGCGCACCTTTTTATTTAATAAATTGTATGATAAATAATGCATTTTGTTGCCTAACGTTGTTCTTTTGCATTTTCGGTTAGATTTGCCCAAGCCAAGCTGATGCTAAAGGACGTTGATGCCGCAATGAGCTTGGTCGAGAAAGGATTGAAAATTAATAAGAAAAATCGCGAACTCCGGCAGTTAGAAAAAGATGTAAGTTTATACGGATCTTAATTTAATTATTGTGTTTTTGTCACTTTTGGTAGTAGATGTTAGATATATTAACGTTTTCATGCAATTTGTGATTACAGGTCAAAGAAGAGGATGCTATTCAGACCAAGGCACATAAAAAAATGTGGTCGAATCTCTTCAAAAATAAACCGAAACAAGCGTCCGGACCTCCTGCTGCTTCTTCACCAATGAGTTCCAATCGTAGCTCATCACGTTCATGGGTGCCAAGATCCTGCTCTTTGGTCACATTGAGAGGTAGCGACAGGAGGCGCTTTAATATTGATGACGACGACTTCGATTTAGATGATTTTTGCCCCCCGTATTACTACTCTTCCGATTTGAGACCCATAATGGACGACGCTCAACCACTAAGTAATCCCAATGAAGCTGCAGGCGGACTTTTACGAAGCTTGCCAGTTCCTTTTTTTGAGTCATTTGAAGAACAAAGTCTAAATGCGATCACTAAACAAATGGCTAATGTAGCCAAAGAGGAGAAGAAGAGCCTAAGTGTCATTCCTGAGGAATCGGTTGAAGAGAATGCTAATGTAACCGCTGATCAGTCGAAAAATGTTGGGAATGAAGAGAAAAAAGATGAAGGCTCCGAAAAGCCAAAGGCCAAGACAGGCGACGAGGGAAAGACTGGCAAGCAGCGTGTTGGTGCGGAGGAGGAAAAGCAAAAGACTGAGAAGCCGAATGTCAGTGAAGAGGAGGAAAAGACTGAGAGGCAGAGTGTCAACGTCAAGGTAGAGGAGAAGGAGGAGGGGAAGGAGGAGGGGAAGGAGGAGGGGAAGGAGGAGGGGAAGGAGGAGGGGAAGGAGGAGG
>JAHZMV010002874.1:0-11765 GCA_027743765.1 Coecobrya sp. COE2 | reverse complement strand
AACCAATTTTATGTTCTGTTCCGAATATGAAACGAGTAGTTTTCCGTTTGGAAGGATGTTGTTTTTGGAACATGTTTACTTTGGAATATATGGAATACATGTAATATAAAAAGTAGATCCATGTGTAAATGAGCTCATATTATCAAGAATAAGCAAACAAAAGCCAAGGAAAAGATACCGTTTACTTTGGAACATTTTGTGCAAAAAATATAGATGAAATGAAGTAGGTACAGATTCGGTGGAATTTTTTTGGCATCAATATAAGCGGATATAATACAAAAAGGGAAGTGTTATGCGTGCTATTATTGAATACATTTTGCTACATTAACCGTAAAAACTAAAGATATCCAGCATAATAGCGTTTTTTTATTATAAAAAATTATTCAGTTGTGCTGCTGTGCTGTATAAAAAAGTGTATAATATTTGAACTGGTCAGGTTATACCTAACGAGTTTGTGCATCCGTTCTCGGGAGGTTTTTACAGTTATATATAAACGGTGACTAACGACTGGACATGCTCAATTAAATCTTTAAGGTAAGTTCACCTTGATTTTTTAATAGTACTTTTTGGCAATGTTGGGGAATATATTATGTTTGCGTGTAATATGCAGGTTGGCAGATAATGCATGTGGTTTTATATGGGAAACGGCTAAAAATCGTTAATATATCAGGAAAGACAATGAAAACTTTGTCAGGTACCTATATAGCTTGGCTTGGCAGGTCAAATCAATGTGTTCCATTCATATAAAATTATAGTTTAATTACTTAAATAGTTTGGGTGTGACAACAGAACAATAAGTGTGGTATACCAATTGTTGTTGTGACTCACAACTTGTGAGTTTGATTTCTATATTTCTATATTGCCCCACTGTCATATAACTTTGCTTAATTTGATTAGATGTCATTTTTTTGGGTTTGATTGCATATGCATAGGCTTTTAATAGTTCATACAAAATATTTAATGCCTAATAAAAATGGAGGGTAGGAAAATGGTGATTTTAAGCCATATTGGCCATTGTCATGAATTAATCTCAGCCACCAACTACACTTGGCACAAGACTTGACAAGGCTTGCCCATAATAGTATGGAGTAGAGAAGGAGGGACCTTCTTCTATAAAACGCGATTGGGTAAAACAATCTCTACTTTAATGTAAATAACTAGTTTTCTTTGCTAAAAACCGAACGACATGGGAAAATCATTATCTTATCATATCTTAACTTGGACAAGATGTTACATTACAAAATCTGACTTGCATGATTTTTATCGGGACGTAAATACACGTATACTTCATCCTTTACACTGTTATAATTCCAATTTCCAAATATATGCAAGGATAATATTTAATGTTCATGAAATGACATTCCGGTGCCCAATGGGCCTACTCACAGTCTTCTATAGTAAAAATAAAAATGATCATAAGGGCCTTTTAGGCGCAACAGTACACATATCCTAACTTGGACAAGATGTTACATTACAAAATCTGACTTGCATGATTTTTATCGGGACGTAAATACACGTATACTTCATCCTTTATACTGTTATATTTCCAATTTCCAAATATATGCAAGGATAAACTTTGGGTAAACTTAAATAATACCTAATGTCTTTGCTCTTGTGTCGTCATGAGATGCATGGTACATTCTGCGCAGTCAGACTTTCTATATTCATTGCCAGCACCGAAAACGGATAAGCGTTATATGTATATGATAACCGTTGAAACCGTTGGAACGACAAATGTGGAAAGTACAAGGTACAAAGTTTCAAGGTTATCAATATAAATAAACAAGTCCAAAGTCCGTTGTGCTGACGTTGACCGTCTGCTGACGTCTACTGGCGTGCTCCGTTTATTTTCATTTTCATTGGTGGTGTCACTACACACACACCCTTATTTACTGTATGAACCACAATAACCACATACATTATAGTTTACTGTTAAAACATTGGAAATAGAGTGGCATGTCATGAGTACGCCGAAGAAATGCATCTTATCAAAGCAGCAATAATATCTCATGACTCATTTAGCGTTCTGGCGTGGTGTGGTGTGCTTATCATCAATATTATCATATCTTTTCATTTTCATAAATATCTTTTTTGGCAAGCATATTTTGGACTTTGGTATGTTTTGTGGAAACATAATTTCCCACTTTAGTTGGAAAAGTTAGAATGCTCACAACAAGCGAAGAGAACAGATCGGAGAAAAAAGTCTCTGGTGAAAAGTAAAAGTTTTCTCGTTCGTATTAATTGTTCGTATTAGAAAATAGTACAACGGGACAAAAATCATAACTCATTTTGTCACTCATTTATAAACGGTTACGTTTAAATTGTTACGTGTTACGGTGCCTACTACACTGGTTATTGTTTCAGAAATGAGGGAATCGGTAAAAATTGCATTATTTATCCTGCCTTCTGGCTCTTGTTTGTTCACTTGCCTTGTGGAAAGTTTTTTTTTGAATAATGTGCTCATAGATTAAAACTTTCTATTTTCTTCTCCAGATCGGAATTGGATCGTCACTAAGTGAAAGTGAACCCCACGAAGAGGATTTTAACGACAGTAGCACTGACAACTTCGCCATGCAATGTACACAGCGCAACGTATTATTAGGGTTGAAAACCCTCCGTAGAAGTCTGAGTCAAAGTTCCCCTGTGAGGCGCACCGGAGGTGGAGGTGGTTTCGCAACGGCAACAACGGCAACAAATTTCATTTATCAAAAGCCCGAGTTGCCTAATGTGCCTAATTGGCAGAGTGCACGGAGGTTCTCCACTCAACATGCAACTTTCTCCGCAGCAGCCTCGGCGGCGGCGGCTCAAAGTCAGTCTTTGCCAAAATTACCGGTTCCTCCACTAAATGATACCCTCGCCAAGTATTTAAGGTAAATAGGGTAGAAATAAATAATTGTAGACAAAATAAATTACCAAATACGCACGTTTTTGGAATATAAATCAACGTCTGATCCCTTATTTTATTATGACCTTTTAGAACGGTGAAGCCACTTCTGAATGATGAGGAGTTTGCTAAAACAACCGCTTTAGTGAAGGAATTTGGAACCAATCCAGATCTTGGTCCGAAGCTGCAGAGTTTGCTGGAGAACCGGGCTGCACAGAAAGATAGCTGGGTAATTTTTAATAATATTAACATTCATCCATAAAAGTTGTCTTTCGGTATGACTTGCTTATATAGTGTCCAAAACCATAAACAAAGGTTTGGTTTCTTTACAGCTTGCAGACTGGTGGTTGTCCGCTGCATATCTTGGATACAGGCTTCCTGTGATAATTCACTCTAGCCCAGGATTGATCTTCCCATTTGCTGAAATAAATTCCAAAGAAGAACAACTGAATTACACTGCAAGACTCATTCACGCAGCTCTTCAGTTCAAGGACTGTATTGACAAGGGAAATATCACACAGGAATTTATGGGCAAAGCACCTCTGGACATGTCACAGTACAACAAAATCCTGGGTGTCAATCGTTCTCCCTCAGTCCCTGAAGACACGCTTTCGTATTATCCTCAAAGCCGTCATATAATCGTTGCGTACAAAAATTATTTCCATAAACTACAAGTCATCGACGAGAGTGGAAAAATTTCCGAACCTGATGAAATTCTTAGACAGCTTCTGAACGTATGCGTGCAATGCAGTGGTTTGAACGGTTATCCTTTCGGCGTGCTCACTGGAGAACCACGAGACAGTTGGGCAAAAACTTATCAACGCTTTCAGAAGGACAGTTCTAATAAGGAATCCATAAAAATCATCGAGGAATCTCTTTTCCTGGTTTGCATTGACAAGCCAAACCGACCTGTTAATGTCCACAGAACGCGAGCCGTCACTGCCATTCCAGATGTTGAAGACTTGGTGCACACTGAAAGGTTAACAGCTGCAGGTCTCCAAATGCTTCACGGAAACTATACAAATGCGGGTAATAGGTGGCACGACAAAGCTATTCAGTTTGTTGTTGGACCTGAAGGGGAGATTGGACTGACATATGAGCATAGTCCAGCGGATGGACCCCCAATTGCTGCCATGATGGACTACATTGTGACATTCCTGAAAAATAATCCCGCTCCTATTAATTTGGGAACCAATACAGGACCTCCAGCAGTTCTACCAGTCCAACTTCCGTTTAACTTGAAGGATAAGAAAATCACTAAAGCCATTGCAGAAGCGAAAGAAAATGTTGATGCGTAAGTTGATACAAACAGTTTTAAAAATTATATAAGATGTAACGTAGCTGTCTCCTAAATATATATTATATCGTTTTTGTGCTATTTTTAGAATGATCCAAGATCTGGATTTGAGCTGCTTTTCTTTCAAATCTTATGGAAAGGATTTCATCAAATCATGCAAGTTTAGTCCTGATAGCTATATCCAAATGGCAATCCAAGCCGCCTACTACCGAGTACATAAGCTTCCAGCACCTCACTACGAGTCAGCATCAACACGACTTTACGTTCAGGGGCGAACTGAAACAATCAGGTCATGTTCCACTGAGTCACTTGAGTTCTCCCGAGGGATTGATAACCCAGGATTATCATTGCACGATAAGTTCCAGCTGATGAAGAAGGCGATTGAATCTCACAAAGCGTACGCCAACGAGGCTGTTCAGGGATTTGGAGTCGACAGGCATCTATTAGGATTGAAGAAAATTGCTATTGAGAATGGAATGCCGTTACCAGCCCTGTTTCTGGATGCTGGATACGTGAATTCAACTCACTTTAAACTTTCTACTAGTCAAGTAAGTACATAATTTATGCCAGAATTCAACTTGGGTTGTATTGCAAACGATCACATTTTAATTGGAATTCATTATGAATTGCAGGTTGCATCAGCCTATGACGGATTGATGTGTTATGGTCCAGTTGTGCCAGATGGGTATGGTTGTTGCTACAATCCAAAGAAAGATGAGATCATTTTCGGTGTCTCTGCCTTTAACTCAAATACTGACACCGACTCAAACAACTTTAAATCCTCCCTTCAAGAAATCCTTTTGGATATGCAAGTCATTGGTCATGCCAATGTTTCCAAACTCTAAAATTATTTCCTCCTGTAATAAAGAAGAAAACATGTATTGTAAAAAGATTTTGTACATTCAACTTGCATATATATAACCCCACCAACACCACCCATTCATTCCTTAAAAAACCCTACTGGAAAGTAAGAGAAGCTATATAGCTGGTCCTAACGGTGTGAAGTCAAAACTGTCTCTGTTGAGTTCATTGTGATTGTAGAAGAGAAACAATCGAGTTTAGTCTGTATTAATTGTTATACTGTTAATTAGTCAATTTTTAGCGAAACGAAAAAAAATATGGAGTGGAAGGAGAAAGCTTAAAATGATTGAATTTGATACACTTTGGATCACTTGATGACAATAATATTCTGCAGCCTGAATAAGCAATTAATAGCCGAAACTAATTTACCTTTTAACTAAATACTATTAAAAATATGTGTATGTCTTGAAATAATCAGCAAGCTATATCCATATTTATTCTATAAAACTTTATATACGTAGCTTGAAATAAGCTATTGTTAAAAAGGACAGTTTAAGATTTAAAACCAGTAATAAAATGTAGGGTAGTAGAGTCCGAGAATTATATTTCGAAAAATGTATACAAATAATTTCGTACAGAACTGCCACTTTCAACTTTGAAAGTCATGTATATAATGTGCATTGTAAATTTATGCATGTTGTGTAGTATTTTTCCGTAGTTTTTTTATTGTTCGGTTACCTTAATTCTTATATATTGCTCTATTATTATAACTGCTAAAAAAGTCGTTAGTCGTTACTTTAAATATTTTTCAAAATTAAATGTTATTATCAGATCAAAGTTGTGATTTACCAGAGAAGAATTACGTAAAATGTACTTTTTGTCAATTTACATAATTACAAATTTTGCTAAAAAAATATTCTTACTTTTTGCTCAGCCACGATATATCGCACTTTTATAGTGATATCCGTTAATTTATAATACTGTTTCCATATTTTGCTATTATTATTATACTTTAAAATTAACGGTGAAACATGCATGATGGAGCATTTAAATTTTATTATACCGTGAATTGCCAGAAAAAAATGTATGATATACGTAATAATAATGCTTTATAGTACTTATGTAAGCCATGAAATTGTATTACTTCCGTCAATATTTCAAATAACGATTTCTTTTTATTAAAACTCGTATAAAAAACTTGAATTTGTTTCTTTTTTTTTCTTCCAATTTCAAAATACAGTCATCATATAATAGTCAACAATACATTTAATAATTAAATCATTTATCATAACACTTAATACAAAACTTTTCTCATGAATTGTCTTCAGTTAACATTTTACTAACACCTTTTAAATGAATGTCTCCATTAATAAATTGCATGAAGAAATTATACGAACATGAATGTCAAACGTAGAGGTATGATTGCTTTCTAGTTTTTTTCTTCTTCTTCTGAACTTTAAATTCAGACTATATGCATTAATTAATTATATAACAACTGAACAATTCAGAAATCACGAGAAAGTATACATACTATTTAAAGCTACCATAATTAAAATTAAATTCTTCACCGGGGCAGACACTGATGAGATGATCACTGGATGTGTAGTAAAAATATAGTTTGACTTAAAGTATTTTAATGTGTGGCAAATCATCATACGCCACACGTATTTATAATCGTAGTTAGTAGCTCCTCGCGAATTTATAAAACATTTTTGATCTTGAAAATTAGTGTCCTTGAACAATATACGGACAAAGTAATTTGGCTAAACAAAAATAATCATCATCATTATCAGTTTATAACAGTCTGACGTGTAGTTTTCCAGACCCGAAGCTGGTGTATCAGAAATAAGTATAATATTTATAAATTATTACCCAACAACACGTAAACACTTTTTTTTAAGTTTCCATCATCATTGTAATTAGATAATATATATATGTATAGGCATGTATATATAATTGTATGTAGGTACACTGTGTAGAAAACTTATCTCTAAAAAATATGTTGAATAATTTAGGCTAAATAAGTAGCTAATTGTTCATTTAAAAATCACTAAGTCATTAATTTACTTTAATGCTATACAAAACAACCAGGCCTTGTGCCATAAATTTGCTTAAGTTCAGGTAGAATGATTTTTGCAATGACAGCATTCTGTTTGGCTACAACGGGATTCTTCTTTGGGATCACTTTGTGTCTCTTGATCCCCGGCCTGTGAACCAAGAAGGCGTTGTCCAAAATATGGAACTCGTAGTCGAGTACGCATAATACGTAGCCCTGTGGAATAAGAGACAAAATAAAAAAAATGTAGGTGGTTGAATAATGGCATTTCCAGCATTTTGAAAACGTGAAAATGATGAATGATTAGAGTGAAAGCTTGGTAAGGCTTATGGCGTTTTCCTATGTGGAACACTTTAACTCCGGGTTGGAATGGGTTTTTAAGCCACTCGTCCGCTTTTGGAATGCGATGACAATCCGCGCAAACATATTTATGGAACGGAATGGCAGATTTGTTGTGAAGCATATAAATTAAATCACGTTTATCAAATGGCAATGCGGTTACGTTTGCTTCCACCTCGAAAATGGACAACACAAAAACTTTAGGCGCAGGTCTCTGGAGCATCGTATCGTTCAGTCGAATCATTTCCAAAAAGTCTGGAATTAAATTAGGGTTTGGATACAGCTCAATGTCTGAAGGAAGCACGTAGTGTGTAGTAGCCATTTCACGAGCGACATTTCTAGCAACGTTCACCGGGTAGGATAGCTTTTTAGCTTTTTTATATGTTTGGAGACCCTCGCCAAAAGTGAGGGACTCGGCAAGACCAGTACAGTTCACCGGAAGTATTTCAGGATTATGAACAATTTTGGTTCTGGGCACGTGACGTGCGTCAAAGAAAAGGTGAAATGTGACCAATTCCTTGACCAATGGCGAGACTCCACATTCCCTTAAAAACTGGATTCGCTTAAAGGCATCATTAAAATCTGTTCCAGGGGAATACAAAGTTAATTGGAGTGGACCCTGCCAGCGCTCCAACAATGGGACAAGATTGTCCAGGAATGTCCAGTCTGCGTGAGTAGTATACGTAATGGATTGATCACACCGGAAGGGTTTGGTGGCCTTGAAGTAGTTATATAGCACCCAGTAATTGCCTCGCTGACCATAGTAGCTTCGGGGAGTGTAGTCATCACAAGGGAACAATTTGCTGTCACCTTTTGATTTGAGCAAGTTCAAGCCACCAACAGCGCCATCCAGTTGTCTGCTTTCATTTATCAATTGTTCGTTGACACCTTCATTTAAATTGGAATCAAAGTCTACTTCACCATTTATCACTTTATTTTGATTATTCACTTCACCTCCCACCCCACCCCCGGTTTTGGAGTCGTCGGCAATCACAGGTTCGACTTGAGATTGAGCTGAGCCAATTGGTGCCACGACGCCACTTTCACCACCGCCGCCACCTCCTTCAACACTGAGTTTGTTGGATTCCTCCAGGGGTTTAGCTGGCTGTAAACCGGGAATGCCACCCCATTGGCGTTCTTCACCGTCGGAAATGGAGGACGCTGGAAGAGGTACGTTACTAGACTGCAGAGCATTTGCCACTGGAGCAGAGTCCGGACTTATCGGGTTATTTGTGGGGTAATTTGAGGTGGTGCTGGATGGTGAGGAACTTGATGTGGAGTATAGTGCCAAGTAGACCAAAACGAAGAGATTTCCAGCGACGCTGATGCGAAATATCCAGTTCCGTGAAAGAGCCATGGTTCTCATTGAAAGGGATGACAAAAAGAGGCTGCCAAGAGTTGGGATGACTTTAAAAAGTGGCTTGTGTAAGCGAAGGATGAACCCTGTTTAAGAATAAAATAAAAAACATGATAAACGACACAATTTTTATGGGGCAACTTACAAAAAATATATATTTTTTAATTTATTTTTGTCGGGCCTACTCTTAAATAATTCCTGGTCCCACATTTCCCCAACCCCAATTATTCCTTGCATATTATCTCACTCTATCTAAATTGGTTGTTTGATGCTGCCCTATAAATTCGTACTGCAAATATAATTTGCAGATATGTACGATAATGCTTTGCTTGGTAGCTACTTTCCCGAAAAACTTTAATACAATTAATCTGTTCCGTTGTAAACCTGGCATTATGTCATGAGATCAGAGATCATTACCTGCAATGCGTGGAAATGCAATGCAAGGAACTGTTTTCATGCTTTAGCCATGTGCAATTCCAGGTATACTTACCAATTTACTAATTCTATATTACATTATTATTCGGAAGGTAAGGTAAACCTAAAAGGCAATGCAAAGTGAGGTTAAAGCACCAACCGAACCGGAATGCTATAATAAACATAGATAACCTCTGTAAGGTTGAGATTTTACTCCATTTTAGTGTACATTGTACTGGGATTATGATTATGTGGAGATTCATGGATTCATGGATTGAAAACATTCATGGATTTCAATTCAAGTGCAAGGTTAAAGTTGGAGTAGGTTATCGTACACCCTGCTGCAGTGATTTATGATTTGATTTGAATGAAAACTAAATCTGGCCAATATTTTAAATTCTTTCTTCTTCTACGTATTAACATGACGTGTGTGCGTAGTTTTGTACTATATAAATCAATCAGATTCAAACATAAGTTCAAACAATGGTTTATACAATTTTCTCAAAATATGATTACATTTAACAATAGCATGGTCAAATATATTTGTATTAAGCAATAATGGTAAATACCGTTTTAAGAGTTAATCTTCTCACGGGGATGACCAAGTCCACCAATTTGATTGGGTTTCCGTAATCAGCTTTCACCACAAGTTGGTATATTGTAAATGGACCTTAACTAACTATTCACTACTGACTCGAACTGTAACCTCGTATTGGTAAATATTTTAATTAAATTCATGGGGGACGCCCATCACACTGTTCAAATAATTAATTCAATACAAATTACTACATTTCACATGTCATAAAGCTGCATGTCTAACTTTAACTTTAACCGTCGGCTTATTAAAGTAGATAAATGATCCAATATCATAAAACTGAAGCACGCGTTGTCTGCATAACGTCATAATAAAGTTAAATTCATTAAAGTACCGATGTACTTCTTTAGGTATGTAAATTATTTAAGAACTTGCAAAACTAATGCTCATGTCGCATCAAAATGTTCTTGTCCATTTATCTCCCGTCATCATAAAACTGCGTATATTTCCATAATTTCATAACGGTTTAGCGTTAACTGGAAGCTGAAGCCACGCTTAAAAATTTTTCGATTGTATGGACGGATTTCACTGATTGCGACAACAAAATACAAATGATGAATTTATTACATAGGCAATTCCTCTAAAAATATATATCAAGGCACGAGGCACGCATGCAAAATATAAGTTTCTCTCGCTTTTTACGAGGATAATCTCAAATTGATCTCCTTAATCCGCAATCCCACAAACGCATCATGGACCATGATGCTCCTGCTTCTGTGACTCCAAAAGAGTGAATCATAAAAGTTTATAAAAACCATGCTATCATGAGCATCATCACCTTACACACTTAATAGAGTGGACTGAGAGCTGTTTTGGAATTGGCTACTTTGTTGGATCTTCTTGGATCACCTTCACCTTGTTATGTTCACGCTCCACAGTCTACACATTATTATGTCATCATCATTATCCATCACACATTTTTAGTCTACACATCCAGACTGAAATCATTGGAACTGGAAAGCCAAGTCAAGTAATGACGCAAGTCCAATCGCTAGAAAATTCGTCTTTAAATATTTTACCAAGAAATGTGATGTTTTGGCAAATATGAAAATTTTGACAGTTTGTTGTTTCAACAAAACTCGTAGCACAAGTATAATAATTTTCATAGAAAGTAAATATTTACTATTGCTTTCAATGCTTGTTCACTTGATCAAGGTCACTGCACACACAAGAGGTTTCATTTAGTGTTCAAAAACAACTCAACTCTCATCATCTTCATCAGATTACGTCATAAATTCTGCATGGATGCATATTATAAGGATTTCCGAGTTTCCACTCCAAAATGCTTAAATGGTTGAGATTTTTTTGCATGTGGCAACTTTACTTTATTTAATTAACTGAAATGACTCACTAGGATGCATGTTAATTATCTTTTACAGTGATTCTATGCAAAACTGTAAAAATGTATACATAGATATGAGATTTTTTGCACTATCGTCCAGTCTACTGCACCAATGCAAAATCTCGTGTAAATTCGTGTAACGCAATAAATGTATTTTTTTCTTGGCTCTTCTGGTCCTCCTAATGATAATGATGATCACGATGATCCGTTGCTCATTTCCTTCTTCACATTATTAATCGTGGTTTGTCGTTCATTCAACAAAACAACAAATATACATACTATAACCAACCTCGATTACTACATGCCGATGGGTATATAGCTTCTAGCATTTTTTTCCTTCTTCTTCTTCTTCTGATAATCAAATAGAGATCCGCATGCATGCAATAAATGCAAAAGGTAGTACTCACGTTACTAGAATGATGAAAAGTTCTTCAATCTTCTTATTTGCATTTACAACTTTACTTACTACCAAACCACACCAGCACTACAACTGCACAAAATGATGACTGAGAAGAAGAGTTATAGCGAAAAAAAAATTGTACAGAGTACACAGGTAAAAAAGGATACGTTGTTATATTGACGATGTTACTACCAAGTGCATGCAACAGGTATTAAGAATTTCAAGAGAATCCGACCCTCCGACAATGCAATCATAGAAGCAAAAAAAAGGTAACTGAAAC